>JALPQI010009712.1:0-41003 GCA_025490895.1 Thaumatotibia leucotreta | reverse complement strand
CTCTCTGCACCATTCCAGCACTTTTTGGATACTACTGGCCATTATATCCCTTATGGTGCTTAGTACCGGTCCACGTACGACTATATAGTACTCCGTCATCGGAGTATGCTTGCATATATAGGCCCCCCTTATTTTCTTCACTAATGAGTACAAGTCCACCCTGTGGGAAACCTCTTTTAGGACTAATTGATTTTTTATATTCCGCCCAGTGTCGCCTTTATAGATCTACACTTGAGCAATTTCCCTATCTATAGCGCTATTGTCTTGTTGACTCCTTCCCTTCTCAGACTTTTCTCTGCCGCTGAACATTCTATGGTACTTGCTACTACAAGAAAAACCAAAAATTATGGACCAATTTACAAAAATTGTCAACTCCATACATACAGGATCATAACCATCCATTGCTTCAGTACCGGTATTGACACGCCCGGTGTTGACGATTTCACACAAAAATCCTAGATTATTTTAGAACACTAATACTTAAAGCAACGTCAACGCCTCACTAGTAAGTTCCTTTAAGGTTACGTATTCCCAAGTAATTAGTTTAAATATTATTCAATTACTTACTCTAAACCACTCGTAGATGGTTATGACGCCACAGCGTGTTAATCACGTATTGCAGTCACATTTTTATGATTTTTTTTGTTTGAGCCCGCATAGACAAACGTGTACTCGGTTCCGCTGTTTCACCTGAATTGAGGAGGCGGGCGTGGGTACACCCGGGTTTATTTAGACGCACGAGTACAAAACTACCTCAACTTTGACAGTACACTTACGGTGTTGATGAATTTTCGGTGTTAAACTTTTAAATATTTTAAATAGTACTTACGCGATGAAGGATTTTTATCATATTTTTTTGAACGTTTAACAACAATATTTAAAAACGATTACTGAAGTAAAATTCGCAATCGTACGTTAGATTTGCGATAATTTTCAGTACAAATATGGAGGTTCAGATTTTTTTGTTAGATGGTGAATGAGTTTTGACATATAAAACATTATATTAAAATTAAACTATTTAGATTTCGATAAGATTATTTTGATCAAAGGGCCTTAAAGATAAAAATATAAAACCTAAAACATTTTTTTCTAAACACCGAAACGCAACTTTTTTTCCTAGTTTTGAAATCCACCCCTTGACAAATTTGGGTCAAAGTCAAAATGTAAGCACATCACTACTTTTTTTTTTATTTGACAACTGTCATTATGGCGCCCATTGGTGCTAATCGCAAACTTGATGTTACGCCTTGCAATTTTATTATGTAAATATGTATTTCATTCATAAAAAGTGAATTCAAGGATTACGAAATGAAAATTGGACCGTAGAAAAAAAAAGATATACGTAAAAAACATGTGATTTAATGTGCACTGTACGAAATTACAACAAGTTTGTGAAGTTATTTTATTACTTATACTAACTTTTCAACGATTCTCGAAGACACAATTGGGCACAATAAAAGCTACAGAAGTCTTCATAAGGCATGGAGCTGCAAGCAATTGCCGCTGAAACACGAAACACACACTAATATTGTGTTGTAGTCGATCTGACACTGCCAACCAGGTGCGTACCTAGTTACCTGCTATGTTAACTATGTAAGTATACAGGGTGTTCCACGAGCCACTGAAAATGGCAATTTTTTTTTGAGATTTCTGGGTTAGCTCCATAGTAAAAGTTATACTGTTTAACCTACCAAATTACCCCGTTCAAGGTTTTCAGTGGCTCGTGGAACACCCTGTATATTTATATATTTTTTGTAACCAGGTGAATTATAATACATATTTTAGTTACATAAATGCAGCACTGGACAATTTTTTGGGTGGTTGTACAACCTGAAATTATGTTTAGTAATAGAACAAGCCATGTTTGACATTTGACCTCTAATGAGAAATAAAATAATTGTGGCCATGTCATTTATTTATTGTGTTTTGGTTTTAATGGATGTAAGGCTTATTAACTATTGAAATAATAGAATAAATAAAGAATCCAATACTGTCTCAAGTAAACTAGTCATGGCTTTGTATTTATGTGCAGTGAATTTTATTAGTAGCGGATCAATACTTGTTTTTTGGGCACAATATAATAGTGTATATTCTTTCATTTGTTGTTTGATGGTCATGGAATATTAGTTAAGATGGGATTGCATTTAATGTAGTTATAATAAAATTCTATAGGTAACAATAATTATGGTTGATATAATATCATCCTTGACATGTACATGATAGATGAAAAGTTACATGGACTGGTATTATAGAAAAAAAAGTAGTTACATAAGTCAGTTAAGAAATATTTGACTAATTACATATCATGTCATTTTTCAGATTGAATAGGAACTTCAGTGGGAAACAAGCCAGAATCAGAAGGCCTGCCAGATCTAGACCAGCCCATGTAGTAACAAGAGGGGCCCCCGGACGTTCAACGGCGAACTGGCAGCGGCACAGCCACAGGTACTGTCAAAACAGTATCACTTTGACAGCCGTATTCCTTAAAGGATTTTTTTCACTTTTATAATCACATTTATGACTAATTTGTACTACATTTTTAATTTTAGAATTACACAAGTACAGTCAGTAACAGTAATTTAGGGAGGTACATTTGTTTAAATTTAATTTAATTTCCTGAACTACAATTTGGCTGTATTATTTTTGCTGACTGCACTATGGATGTCTATTGAGCATAATTTAATTAAAAAGCAAGGCATTATGTATTCAAAATAAGGTTTATTCAGTTTGCCTTAACTGGCAGAAGTTCATCATCATCATCATCATCAGCCTATGTTAGTCCACTGCTGGACGTAGGCCTCTCCTATTAACTATGCGTATAGACGCATTAGGAGGTAAATGCCCATAATCGCCACGCTGGGCAAGCGGATTGACGATCGCAGTAATGTGTCCACTATGATGACGCTGCTGCCCATCATTAATCTTGTAGAATGGTCAGTGACACTTCAATCCCTTAGTCGACTGTACAAACTCCGTACTCTAGGGTCTCGAAAAGGAAGCAATAAATCAAATACCGAGTTTAATTATAAACTGACGTATATTAAATTATAATGCTGAACTCTCCACACAAATCTCAATAAACTAAAAAAAAAACAATCTTATTCGGTGAGTCTACTGTGAACCGTGTTACTCAGTTCACCATTAGAACAGCGCCATCTCTCGGGGCATTGGGCAAACAAGTTTGTATGAATTAAGTGCGCAAGTTGTACATCGACTCTTACGACACCCGCAGGAGGAGTTGGGGTGGTGACAAATGTATTCTTACTGCCTCACCACACGGCAAAATCGAAATCAAAATGTACTTAAATCTAATTAGTTGTTTTTAATTTCAGAATTTGAAGCCACAATCTGCACAGCTGACAGCTGATATAACTGCAGTAGAGAATCAATACAGGGAACAAAAAAATCCTGTTGGAAAATGCAGGGAGCATGAGAATGTCATGAACCGAGTCAATAATTCTACGAGTATCATTGTGATAGTTTATTTCATTCATTGGACTGTTATATTTTTTGACTTCCAATATATTTTTATTACATGCAAGTTTCTTTGATTGCCTATTCAATCCCCTTAGAGGATTTAACCAGCTAGAGTGACTTTTGACATAGTTTATTTTTACCAAAAGCATATGAGCAATGTATGACTGTTTATTCTGTCCTAATCCAAAAATTGTCAAACTTCCTTTTTGTTATTTTCTCTATTTATATTTTTCTTTGACACAAGCAAGTAAAGCATTAGTTAAAATAGAACATTATGACGACCAAGGTGGGGATCGAACCCACGTGCTCAGCTTTCGCGGCTGATGCCTGCATTTATAATTTATATAGTATTAAGTAGTGTAACTACTGGGGAAAAAATAAAAGCACAAATCAAAGTATTTAGTTAATAAATAATTTGATTTGTGTTTTCACAATATGTTCAATAGAACATATGCTCTTTTAAATGTGGCTTATGATGTGTTGGAATTTAGTATCCACAACATATATTTCTTAACGACAAATTTGTGTCAGTGCACATGGAAAGGTGTGTAACGACTCTTAAAATAGACCTTATGTGTTCTTTAATAAAGTCCATTTTAAACACCGTGTCAAGGAACCTTTCAATGTGCACTGACATATTTGTTCAGGTATTTGCCTTGCATGACTCAGTTTTGCACCGAACTACAAATCTCCAGCTCCAATGATCTCCTGAAATAGAGGCCGTTTCACCATAATGACAGGTGTGATATTTGTAAAATATCACTTTTACTGCCGTCACAGGCTACGACTACCGCTTACTATTGGATAGTCTATGTGCATGTTTGCTACCTACATAGAATTATGAAAACTTGCTTATATCGTTAATCACCTATTTTTTATTTTCGAAGGTCACAATTGTCACAAGGTTTAGAAGAATTTTCGTTGATTCTTGACAAGAGTCAGAATTTCGCTACATTGTCGTGTTTCTTGAGACAATTGTAATTTTACTCCGCAAAAAAGTAGCTGCTAACTTTCTACTGATGTATTAATTAAAGATTTGGCAATACATTTTACGTTGGTGGCAAACAGACACACGGCCCGTCCGACTGATGCATATTAATGAAACCATAAGTAATGTGTGTGTTTCCTTACCTACATCTGAAAAAGCGTCGAAAATTATCATCAGCATTTCAGAGAGCACTGACAAGAGATACCACAAGGCGACTAGTTAGCAGAACAAGCTCTGCAAGCACTTAGTGTAAAAATATTTTTCAAAGAAAATTGTATCTTGTCTTCAATCTATTATATCATTTATATCTTACATTCGTTTCTTATTTCTACTTGTTCAATCAGTACTTTAACGTAAGTGCAATTAATCATAAATATCATCACATATCTACTATACTATACTATAATAGTGTAACATGTTGGCAATAGAGTTGCAATATATCCGTATTATGATATCCATACGATATTTATGGGAAAATGCTTTGCATGTTGACTGCTACTGATTAGGTACATTATACTGAATAAAGTAGGTAGGTAAATAGATATTACAGGACCTTTAACTCACACGGGCTCATACTCATAAACATTAAAACAAAGCCAAAATTAATAATAGAATCAACATATTTATTACAGTCAATATAATAAGAAATTTACCCTCAGCTGAGTAGCCTAAGATAAATAATTAAGTATCTAAAACATCTTAATGAGTTGTAAGTACTCTTAAGTTATAGTCAAATTAAAAAATAATTACATAGTAGGTTATTGATTTGATTTGATTACGTATGAATTTGGAGTTTAAGTATTATGGAGACTTTTGTGAAATAGTAGATTACATGCCAAGGCTGTTTAAGTGGGAAATGTCTCTGATGACGTGTAATTTAATTGTAGACAAACATGTGATCCAAGGCTTTCCCATTTAACAGCCGAGGTGTGTCTGTGTATACTATTTTTCTGCTCAACGAAGCCGGCAGGCGGCAACTTAGTTTAGCGCAGCGGCCGGCAATGTGCTGTTTGCCGGCCGGACGGCAGAAAAGTCTATTTTCCATACAGTGACATTTGTGTAGGGTAAGGTGGGCAACAGAGAACCAGTGATACACAATGAACCGGCGGTTCGAAAATGCAACGTTGCCATTTGCCAAAGCAAACTGCGAACATAGGCACGCGTCCCCACTCCCCAGTCGGTGGCCGCCTGGCCGGTCCGCGTTGAAATTGCACGTGTAGTGAACTATATTGTGATTTTGGTCAAGAAAACTTAAATGTTTAGTTTTTATTTTCTCGGAATGTAGTTATGTTTAATTTATCACATTAATCAGTTGTGGGAAGTGGCTATTTCTCTATCTTTTTGACATTCACTGATACGGCTTACGGCTTTCTTGTACCGTTCATTTTTTACCAAACTAGTTGACTAGTCAAACTATTCTTTATTCAAGTAAGCTTATTAATAAGCATTTTCGAATCGTCTGACATTATCAAGAGAGAGAAAAAAAAAATCTACTACCGAATTTAAAACATGAAAACGTATATCTAGCACACAATGACCCACGAGGCTAGAGTAGGTACACAATGAACCAGGAGGTTCCCATAACTAGAAGTACATAATGATCCATGACTGTGTGCCATCAGACGTTTTTTTAAATATTTTCTTGTTCTATGAATATAAATAATTCAGGAACATTCTATTTGTGATATAATTACTTACTTTGTTAAATATAATTTCATTTTTTAGTATAGGGAGAACAAGAGTGGGAATAAGATAAAACCGTGGTCATAATACCAAGGATGCTAAGAGAATTAATCTTGCTCTGTCAACCATGCTGTTGGTGGGCATTTGAAAAGCAGCTAAAGACTGTAAATTAACTTACCTACGCTAAGAGGCTGATTTGTTAATAAATCTCTAGTTAATCCTTTGGAAGGTCTATTTTGTACAACTTTTGCCACGTTTAAGAGTTAATATAAATATACCTGGCATTATGTTACTATTTAGTACAAAAATGACAAGATTATAAATATACTTTAAGTTGTTTGACTTGCATGACTTCAGTTTTCATAAAATGAAGGATATTGTGATGATTACATTATTAAAATATTCTTAGTTTAAACAAATAAATATATGATGTATTTATTAAATTGCCTTATATTTACCTAAATCAGTTTGTATATTTTGCAATTGTTAATCAAACACTATGCAATGATATAGTGGTAGGTCATTGTGTACTAGGCCGGTTCATTGAATACCTAGTACCGGTTCAATCTGTACCAGAGATTGTACACAATGATCCATTTCTCATCTGTTAAAAACGTAAATTATCTCTGCTTCTATTGGCTTTTAATAAAAATTTATAATGCAAATTTAAAGCTAGATAAATAACAAAAGCATTTGTTATTTATCTAAAAAAATGCCCATTGGACTTATATTGACTGAATTTATTAAAATTAAAATTTATGGTGGCTCATTGTTGACAACCTCACCCTATATTTTTTTGACGTCAAAATCAAAATAAACCAAATTTTGCCAGTAATATTAGTCACTTTTAAGGCGTCTTTTGTATACATATCTCTATTTCATAAAATAAGGTACTATCATATGTTTACTTATACCTATTTCAAACATATGAACCGGCAGCATATGGCAAGAGTTGTTTTCAATTAAGGGGAAAAAACGATTATTAGTGTGATAAAACCTTTGTTACACAGTACACTGTTGAAAACAAAGAATTATTTAAGTTTCTCTTTAGACAATAAAATTAGGAATCAACTGTCTATGACCAAAAACACCAATTTCATAGGTAAGTAATGACCCAATATTAATACAAATGTGTAATCACAGTAAGTACCTATCATAGTGGCTAGGTTTCATGACATGCTTATTGATTTAGAAAGAATGATAAATATACAAAAACTCTAATTTAACATGAAAGTAAAAACATTTTGAAATTCTCTCAATACCATGAGTGCATGTATGACTATAAATTTACAATATCAGTCCTAATTCTTCAATCAAATAATCTTGACTTAAAAATGTAATATCATAATTAACTTAATTTCATAACTTGCACCTTTCATTTAGAAAATATGAAACATATGGAAAAGTTGAAGCATTTTATGGTATGTAGGTATGCTTTCTATAGATTACCGTTAATTGACTGACATACATTTAGTATACTACCTATTATTTATTATTAATCTCCTTCAGGATGTCATTTTGTTTAGTTATTTTTTCATGCATGTAGCATTGTCTTTTTACTTCTACTTTTTCTGTCAGCAGTGTTTTCATATTCATTTTATTTCATCACTTGCGGCGTTGAGGTAATATTTCTGGATTATTTTGTTTCATTGTCGTCAGCTAGAATATAAAAATAACTAGTTAATAATCTGTATCAATATTGAGTATTATTTACCTACATTAGAATATATTATTTAGCGAATTTATTTACCAATTTGATAAACAACTGGCATCATTTCCACTACCTTCTGGTTCCTGTCTTGAGTTAAGTTGTATTGTGGACAGTAAGCAACAATACACAGGGTGGCCAAAAAAGAAATGCATAACCCATAACCATTGCCAGTGAGGTTTTGGGACGCAGAGTAGATGGCCTAGCCGATTTGTTTGGAAATTAATTTAGGTTGAGGAACCTGTAGTACCTAGTAAGTAAGTAGTACTTAATAGTACCTTTGTTAGTAGTTTATTTTAATTAAAAATAATGATTGAGCCTTCTAAAACTGTCAAAAAGCCCCTTGGGGGTTTATTTTGAGTCCCAAAAGCTCACAGGCAACAGAAATACATTATGTAAAACAACCAACCAATGAACAAATATGTGTGATAAACAAACAGAAAAATGTTCTCGCAGGGATTCTAGCTTAAACTTCCAGCTTTCTAGGCAGGGTCCCTATCACTTAGGCTACGGAGGTTGACAAAAATAATAAATGGTGAAGGTAAAAAAAGGTAAACGAATTACTATTATAGTTTTACCACAAAGTATGAGTGATCCGTCAGGATAATAAGGCAGGATATATTACAGGCCAAGCCATGGCTCAAATATTCGCTTGCTCCAGTGAGTGGCCATCAGTTCTTCGGGCATTTTGTCCAGCCCACTTGCACTCTGAGATTTTCTGAGCTACGTCGGTGACTTTAGTTTCACGGATATCTTCATTCATAATTCGATCGCTCGTTGAGTGTGCTTACAAGAGACTACTACACAGAATACACTAGTCTTACTAGAGAGAACGTACTAGCTTTTGAATCAACGTGTAATTATTAGTATTCTCACTAAAATCTAATGAACATATAATTATTATTTAAAAAAAAACCTACGATACTGCTTATCGGCCACTTCAAGCAGCCCGACAAAATTGTCAAGTTAACTTGAAATTTGATCACTTTGATCGTTTATTAAACGTCAGATTATCCGGTCAAGAATTCACGTGCGTCGATGAGATCCGTCACTCAAAGTAAACGCCGCCAATTTCAAAATTATGGTACTAAAAGTTAAATTTTTTACAAAAATACAATTTGTTTTAGTTGTCAACGGTAAATATGCGATCATCATAAGCTCCAGCGAGGCCCCAATCCAACCAAAATCGTCTAAAACTTTAATAAAGCACAATTGTAGTTGATGCCAAACTGTCATTGTCAAATCATCCGCACGATTATTGTATCTGTGCCCGCAACCATGTTCTGGCTGTCACTGAATGTAGAGAATTGGATAGACGATGACAATTGGTAAACGATATAACCATCATAAGCCCCCTGGTCAGAAATAGCCTCGCGTAGGCGGCCCATTACCTCTGTTATTTGGGAAACCGTTACAGGCGCGAAGCTTGGACGGAGTCAAAGTTTATGATGTATTCAAACTAAACACTAGTATTGTATATTTAATAATATTTCGATTTTGTTTTGTATTTTTACTTAATAAATAAATAAAACATTACATTAATAATAATAAATATTTTATTGCATAAAAACACAAAAGTTTCATACAAAACATAATAATCACTTATTTAAAGAATATTTACATTTATACACAATTTTAAATAACGCCATTATTATTCCTGTAACAACGGTAGGTACTAAAAATGATGTAGGTATTAAATTTTCTTATCTGTTATATTTTAATCTAGCAGCTCTGAATTTTATTCGTATGTCTGCACTGCGGATTTTATTCATAGATATACAATAATAGCGGGATACACAGTCCGCCGGATAATATGGCATAACAAAAGAGCTGCTAGTACGACTATGCGACAGACAAAACTGTAAAAAAAATACATTAAGAAGTCAGGGAAAAAATATTAAATACATTCCTTTAGGTTATTCAGTATTCGTCATATTTTTATGGTTTTAGACATTTTATTTTGCTAATGTCAAGGCACGTGGCCTTTCTAGTATACCTACTGATTATTTGAGCGACAGGACGTTCAGGGATGTGGGCATTCTAGGTATGCATGCCGCCAATCAAGGAAAGTAGCCGTAAGTGACTGAATCCACGTTTAGTTGGTGGAAATAATTTATTTCATAAAAAACATAAGTGACTACATTTTGAAGATTTCATTATTCATTAATTGTCTATAATGCTTCGTCTGCTGTGACTAAGTGCTGAAATGTCACAATATTTAAATGATGAGCCTACTCCTTGATTACAGTCACCCAATGACATCGTATTTTGGCACGGTGTATAATCCAGATTGAATTAATAATGGCATACAACATTGCAAAAGCGATGTACTAAGAATCGATAACTCAAAACATTTATTTAATTGATACAGCGTCCAGGCAGCTCATTAGTATCAAGTCTACTTTTGAGCTATTTTTGACCGCTTGTGTCCAGGTTTCGAAATTAATATTAAGAATGTAAAAGCACGCAAATTGTTTGCTGAGATCGCGAAACGTCTGGTTGATGTAACTAAAGACCGAAGAGCTGGCGACTTCCTCGCACAACGCATCAGTATTGCGATACAGCGAGGAAATGCCGCCAGCATCCTCGGTACAATGCCACAAGGGCCAATCTTAGATATAGGTTAGGTTAAGTAGATTAGTTAGATTGAATCTATGTACATACATTGTAGTTTTGAAAATAAATATATATGAGATAAAAAAAAAATGTAACCAAAAGCGACAAGCCCGTCGTAAATAGCGGGATAGGAAATACCCATATCTTTAAACGAAATAATGGTTATTCAGAAACAAGGTCGGATGTGTAGATTTACTAATTTATTACAGAAGAAACAATAACTAATTTATTCGAATATAATTTATAAACCTTAAAAAAGAGAGCTGACTTATGTAGATATATATGAAGGGACCCTAAGATTTTGTAATAGTACCTATATATTACAAAATTTCAAACATTCTTTAACGAAAGCAGTCGTATTTAAAAATACGTGAATAATTATTTGTATACATTGTAAAACATACAACTTCGCCGCAAAGTGAACCATCAATACCTGCATATAAATAGCTCAGATCACAGTTTAAATTTAGATTTGTGATGGTAATGAGATATATTTGTAACTAGAACTGGCAAGCCCGATACGGGACTCCTATTGACACTCACACTTAATAAAATAAGTGAATAATAGTACTTGTGTACATCTATCTCACCGCAATTATTTAGATGGTATTATTCTGTAGCCTTGCCAAATGTATGAATCAGAGGTAGGTACTTATTTTAAAATTTTAATGTCAGAACACAGCGGTCAATCGAATTATGTGTAAGGGCATTTCTGACGTCACTTTTCTCGAATTTTTTTTAGTCCAGACGGCTCAAAACATGCGCACTAATCTGCACAGCCGCTCTAATTTTATTGATTGAATGTAGTATACTAAAATTTAAGTATTATATTATGTATTTTTGTGGAAACAGTATAATAAAACTATTTACATGATTCGAGATCTGTTGCCCGCAGACCACGTAACCTTAAAATATTCGAAACGTTGGGATGAAGTTTCTAATTGTATACGCGAGTTTATCCGTTTTTTACACGACTGTCAAAAGTAGAGTATATTTATTTTATAGTTTTATTTCATGAGTAATCATCGCGGTAACCGTAGAAAATATGAAATACAGTGTATTACCATGACCCCAGCTTTTACGGAAAGGTGTAATAAATATATTACGCAATCGTATTCAAGTATTAACGTTAGACAAATATTTAAATTGACCGTACAATTGGGTTTATTTCCTCCGAACGATCAATGTGCCTAACGCGTGTACTGCTTTGTTGTCAAACGTTACGAGTGGCTAAGATTTGTCGTTGTCAAGTACAAATTAATTATTCATTTTGAAGTACCTACATTGCATCTCAATTAGCTTGTCTTAGAAAATTAACACTTTGAGCGCGGGGAATTCCCGAGGGGAGTTCTCTATGGGAGGTCCATTTTCGCTACAAAGCGGAAAAATCACGGGATCGGCTACGATCGTAGCGCGTAGCACTCCTCCGCAATGAAAGTGTTAATTACTTTTAAAATTTGAACTTGGAATCAAATAATGCTCACGGTTTCGCTAAAAATCTTCATGGCATTCCTCGTTCAATAAAAGCCTGTATCATGGTAACATGGTATACGATAAAAATAACTATGTTTTAAGACTTTAATATGAGTCGCCTTGGAGCCAATATCCATTTTAGCTAGCTGAATGACCTTTGTAAGTCAAGTCAACTTTAGTAATTGGAGCAGATTCAAAGAATTTACAGTGTGGATAAATTCATTCTATACGACTCAGTTGTATTTATTTTGCACATACTGAAATACTGTAATGTTTTGAAATATTTTGCATCACTCTTGATTTTACCAATCTTTAAAGTTTAAATAACTTGTAAAGACAAGTATATATTATGTTAGATTGTGCAATCATTTGTATAAAATTATTATAGATTATTATCTAAGATACCAGAGAGGCCGTTCAATTGCTTTCACGCCATGTCAAGTTTTAAAAAGCTTGGGAAGGCTTAGCAAATTTCGTAAAAACGCAACATCTCTTTTACGGGATTCTATTGTACAGTCTGTTTTATAATGGTGGCAATTGTTATTTTTAAAACACATTAGTCTAAAGCGTATGTAAAAAGTGAACGCCCCCTGTGTAATTTGTTGGCCCTACAAACATTCTCGATCTTTATAATGTATTCTTTCGCGCTTCTTTTCAATATTTAATTATACTCAGGCTCACGTATATCCATTTATCTGGATCGACGAGGGACGGGGGATCTATACGAGGGTCGACAGTTCTGGAAGAACGCAGTTCAAATAACATTTAGGGGAAGGTAGCCCAAAGCGGGCATAGCGCCCAAAGAGGGCACTGGATTTTATGTTGCTATTTCAAAATGGAGCATGTTTGTAACACGTGACAGTACTCCTCGACATACTGGCGCATCTCGTGTCATTCGTCCGGCTAATCTATGAGCACGCCGTTACGGTCTCTAACAAAAACATGTTTTTTGCGGTTTTTTGAAAAATATTTCAAGCTGTGAGTCATGTGTTTTGTCATTTTCGATGCTTGCAATGCTGTAATTAATGCCTGTTACTTAATAATTAGTTATCTGGCCGTAATACCCTTGCATTAAACTCCTCGTGTCTCAACATTTGGAGGGTAGATTTTGCTTTCATTTTGTAACTGTCGAAAAAGGCAAAGCGGGCAGGGTAATGTGGGCACTGTCCGCTTTGCCCTGTGTGTTTTTTACAATGTAAATTTAGTTGAAAACTGGTATATTTATAAAACTAAGCCTCCCAGCATCCCAACGTCCCAACAGAAACGTTGTTTTGAATGCCACGAACTTTAGAGGACCCATCTGTCGAGGACTGAATTAAATGTAATGACTGCGACTCGTGGGCTCATGTATCTTGGACATGAGATCCAGAAATCAGGTCCGTTTATTGTATTTAATATGTGTCAGGAAATTAAAATATATTTTAATATTAAAAAAGGTAACTAATAGATGGTTATGCCTGAATAATATTCATCGTTATCATCATATCAGCCGAAAAACGTCCACTACTGTACATAGGTCTCCCTCAAATATTGCTACAATGACCGGTTCTGCGCGGCTCGCATCCAGCGGACTCCTGCGACGTCGACTAGGTAATCAGTCCACCTTGTGGAGGGGCCTACTCACGCGCCCCTTCCGGTACGTGGCCTCTACTAGAGATCCTGTTCACCCCAACAGCCATCGGTTCTACGTGCAACGTGCCCTGCCCACTGTCACTTCAGTTTAGCGATTCGGAGAGCTATATTACTTTGGTTCTGCTGCAGATGGCCTCATTTCTAATACGATCACACAGTGAGACACCTAGCATAACCCTCTTCATTGCCCTTTGGGTGATTTCGCTTTACCCCAGGCCATGCCCGTTTTGCCCTAAGCCGATGCCCACTTTAGGCCACCCCCTAGGGCAAAGCGGGCAATCGTAGAGGTTTTTAAAATTGCATATATTTCTTTTGTTTACCATTTTTAGATAAATCAAGCCATCCTCCATCGAAAAATATTAAATAATGTACCTTTTGGAAAAAAAAGAATAAGCTAGCTAGGTTAAATACCACTTTTTTTTCAACTCTCCCTTAAGGTGCCCTCTTTGAGCCACCTTCCCCTACGAAGCTTTTCTTCCATTTTTGTCTTCCAGAATTGGTCATCCCGGTAAATGTGATAAAACTGTATAGACAAGTTTGCACCGAACCAAATCGCAAATATGAAGATTAGAGATATGAAGTTGCCCCTGCACTTGATAAAATCAGTTATGGTTTTTGTTAATCTCATAAATGCGTATTGCTTTGTCGAGTCCCCAAAAAGTATGTTTTTCCATGTCTTTATCAAGTTCCATATTATCCAACGATGACGGGCATTTTATTTCGACTATGCCACTTGCATAAATGGCACCTGGAGATTCACCCAAAAATTTAATATTTTCATCAACGAAGAGCCCGCGAACTTCAACTGCAATATGTTCTTGTGAACACAATTGACGTATTGTGCGCTCCTCATTGTTTATGCCATATTGCACACCGGGAAGAAAATAAATATTGTTGCCATAGACTATTTCCTTTACCAAGTGTGCACACTGCACAACTGGTGGTTGGACCTCGTTTGCAAACCTCTCCAAAATTAGAAGATGTCAACAACTTTCTTCTCTTACTCATCCACTCAGGACTTCTTCGCTGCAATAAAGTACTTCTTTCAAATTCTCTCTTTCAGAATTACTCCATCCATAGGGCATCACATCCTGTGTTGGTAAAAAGGATGTGCCAGACTCCTCCCAATCTAGTAGCAAATAGACTTCTATCCTCTCCTCAGTTGACATCGTGAGGTTAAAGAGAGAGTAGATTGGCAACAGTCTGCCAGGGCTTGCAATAAGGGTTTTGGTCAATAAAATCTCTCAGGCAAAGAAATTTAGTAATAGACACTCAGATCTCAAAGGGAATCATCTACTCATTCTATGTCAACGCTTCACATCACAAAGACTAAGTCTTCATGATGTGAATCAATGACACAATTCCTCTAAGTCCAGGAATCCAAACACACATCGTATGTGCATTAGTATTTCCGGACATAGAAAATAATTTGAGCAGAGTTTCACCCACCAGAATGTATCTCTCAACCAGAGTGCAAGTTCGTCTTCGTGTATTCTAAGAATGAGTTTTTCAGCTGTTATCCCGGCCTTTTATACCCCAAGGAACGACTGTTTTTGCATTTCTTTATTTGAAATTCATAATTTGTTCGGCTTTGGTTTTTTATTTGAATTTGAACTAGTAGTATTATTAGTGGACAGGAGCCACATAAATCTAGTCTATTCCCAGTGTATTAAAGTTTACAACAGACAAACATCAATACTAATATTATTATTAATTTCCTTGCTATTTTATATAGTAATTAAATAAATGTGTAAATAAATACTATAAAATTGTGAATCAAATCCTTCATCACTAGAATATGTTTAGTTATAGATAGAATATCTTTTTATCTTTGTTTGACAATTTAGCTTGTCTGTCAATCATGACTTGTCATAACATAAAAGTATTTGCAATTATTTCGTAAATTATTAAAATCCCTTAGTATTCTTTATAAAGTATCGAAATAATGTGATTAATACATGTGTTTCAAGTTGTAATACCTCCGACATTGCTTGCCAGTGCAATTGTTATAAACTACGAATGTTATCAAATATGGACACGGAAATATAGTAAACCTAATATTACCAACGGCAAGTGGAGTAATTATTTACGTTCAAAAACAGGGCTTCCGTTTTGGAACAGTCACAGTTCTATATGCCGAGGACAGAAATGCGGGTAGGGCGACGCTGGAAGTTACGTAAACCTAGACCTCCGAATCTAATAGGCAGTGTTGCTTGATTGAATTGCCTGTCGTTAATATTTAATATTTTTTCGAGCTGTATGTGTAGTTGTGTAGTAAAGAGTCAAAAGATTTTGAAAAATTTTGAAATTTCCAAATAGGGCCACTGCGAAGATAATATATAATAGGTAAATTTAGGGACGAAAAGGCAGAAACGAAGAATAAAAATGGCCATGTGAGGGTTGATTTCCAGGAGGCGGTCTGATGATTCTAGAAAAAAGTTAACCTTTGTTTTAATGAAATCTGGGATGGATTCTTCGAAAACGGGTGCATCTAGGAGGTAAAGCGAGTCTTTTTGTATTATTTTTATGTCACAGTGTAGGACAGACGATTTCAAAATCATGCTGAAATTGTAGTTTATTTGGGACGTTTGGATTAATGTATAGTTCACATTTGTTTGTATTTAGTTCCAAACCTATTGATTTGAATGGCTTTGAAATAGATATGAGATCGTTTAGAACTGTATTTGCATTACCTCCTAGACTGCCGTCATCGAGATACCATGTTGACCCTACGGCGATGGGTCTGATACCGCCGTCGTTTTTTTTAGAGCGCAAAGGTTAAGGCACCATATAATGTAGTAACAACTTCCAGGTTTACTTTACGTGCAAGCATCAGGGTGACTAGACAAGTTAGACTTGAAAGTAAGTTTCCGCTCTGACCTCCAGGAGTACCTGTGGTTAGATCCTTCAGGTGTTGAGGTGTTAACCCGTCTAGCCAGCTGATCCGTTTTTAAAAGATGCAATCGCCGATTGTACGGCGTCTTCGGAGCATTGCAAGCAGGGTAAAGCTGGGCTTGGGGGATCAGGAAGGTCAGGTACTGCAGGTGCGGGTGGGTGCTTTGCTTGTAGAGCAGCCAGAGTGTCCGGGGTGTCTGGAGCCGAAGTATCACTAGAAAATAACATTTGTGCGGCACCTTTGAGATTGATGGAGTTATTCATTGAGTTACAAATTTTTGCTCAAATTTTCAAGAACTTTCATTATATCAGAAGACACAAACAAAGTAATCAAATTGATTGGTTCATTTCGTCGTTTATCCGGAGTACAGAAGTAGTCGGAACAATTCAAATGGTTTCCAAATACATGTTGAGGACCATTGCGGATATCTTTAGCTAACTTATCAACTTTTTCTTAGGAATTTAGATCTTGGCCCTCCCAATGAATGATTGCTTTCTGAGCTCCGTACCTTAACCGTGTGTCTTGTGTAACTCTTACAAGCGCATTGCCCATTCTATGCCACGACACATGGCCTAGATTATATTTGTAATAGTTTTAAGAAAAATGTACCTAGATATTAATTATATTAAGTATGTTAATCCCTAAGTTTTCATTGTTCGTTTTATGCCATGTAAATTGTGGGTGAGAATAAAGTTTTTATCTATCTATCTAGTTACGTAAAAGATGATTTTTGCATTAAATTTTTTCAATTTCAATATTGTCATATGGTCGTGCATCTCAAATCGCTTTATAAATGCTGGAATCGCCGTCAGCAACTATTTTGTTGTATATTAAACCGTACATCTGTAATGAATTTTGAAACCCTTCGACCAAAATGGCAGATTCCATACCGGTAGATGATCTGGAATAATTCTTATAGCAGTTATGCTGCGGTAGTTCAACACACGTATTAGTTGCTCGTGCACAGATAATGCAGTATTCATTTTAGACACCCAAATATAGAACATTTTCCGTGTGTAAGCCAACAATTTCTGCAGCTCCAGATAATGCGGAATAATTTGTACGGTAGGACTTCTTAGACTAACATGCATCTGTAATTACAGCAATCATTGGTTTTCCGTCCGCACTAACATTTCCTTGAAATATTGCAGAGTCTGCTTCTTGTTTGGCTGCATCGATATCCCACCACTCACAAACTGAGTTTTGAGTTGCCAAATATAATTTAGAAGAAAAGCCAGGCATTTCTAGCAGCTACGGTCTCTGGCGTATCGGGTGCAAGGGTGTCACTAGAGAATCAAAGTCGCGAGGCTCCTTTAAGATCCCCATCATGTATTTCCTCTTCAACTTTTCGAAATATATTTTATTTCTTAGAGTTGGATCTGTATGAACTAGTTGTTTATGGCAGGCTAGGCGCAGAAATATTATTTTTTATTTCCCGAGTCAGAGATAAATTCTCATTGCTGTCAGAAATATGCAGAACTTTGAAAGATAAAGTTAATTAATTTTGAGTCCATGAGTCCCATAGCAGTGGTAAGTGCTTCAGCCACTGGGGACCGCGCACCTCGTGGTATGCGTTTTATTAGAGGTTTGGAATGTTTGAGGTTGCCGAGGAAAGTCTGGAGTGGGACCGTCGGGTTAGATGATGATATTGATGATGAAGGTAATGTTAACGAGCGGTAAGTGTTCTGATATGATTTCACGGAAATGAGGCCCACGCGGGCGTGATGGACACGGACTTGATGAATATGTAGACCATACAATTTGTCGTGTTACGTGCTCTCAGCTGCTTTATATTTTTTCAACTAAAATTAGATCAGGTCATGTTTACAAAAAAAAAGAAAAGGAGAAAAAAAAAGAAAATACGTAGTCTTGAGGCAAGTTCTGGCGGCTAGCGATTACCTCCACCGACGTAGTGTAGTGGGATCTGGCGGTTAGCGATAGCACAGACGTAGAGCAGCAAGCTCGGACGGCTAGTAGTAGCCTGCACCGACGTAGTATAGTGGGTTCGGACGGCTGGCGATAGCCTGCACCGACGTAGCGCAGAGGGTTCGGGTTCGGGCGGCTGGCGACAGCCTGCACCGACGTAGTGCAGAGGGCTCGAGCGGCTGACGACAGCCTGCACCGACGTAGAGCAGAGGGTTCGGGCGGCTAGTAGTAGCTTGCACCGCCGTAGGCCAATGAAAGACTGGAGAGCTGGGCGACTAAAGGTAGCCACCAACGCAGCGCAGGAGTGACGATAAGTGACCGGTAGAAATTGGGAGCTAGCAGGGCTCCCACCGGTCAATGATTCCTGCAAGCTCCACAAACAGAGGTCCGACTTTAGCCTACTTAAAAATAGATTTAGTTCGCTTGAAGACTCAGAGATCACTGGCCCGCTGTTGACAGAAGCGAGGCTTATATAGGTCTATTCGAGGGATCTCGAATGTCGGTTTAAATTTTGAAATTTTAAATATAATATTCTATACATACAAGCTAAAAGTATACAAACTGAACTACATGGTTAACAAAAACGTAGAAATCGACAATTTAGAATTTTGACGTTACCATGACAAAGTCATAACAAGAAAATCAGAATACACATAGCGAGACAATATGCGCAAAATATTCAATAAATATGGATAGAAATACAGACAAGAGTGATTAAAATTGTATTAGAAAAACATATCAGGTAAGTCCATATTAAAAGATAGGTGAGATTTTAGGTCAGGGCCCCCAGTGATATATAAAAGTCCGATATAGTTATTGATCGTTACAGGCAGAGTTTTATTCGTAAGAAAGATGGGAGATGAACAACCAATTAACCAAGACGGGCAAGTAAAAAACAAAACACCAGAATCGGAGAGATTGTAACCGAAGGAATCGCCAAGCTGTACGCAGGTATGCTACAAATTATCCATTTGTTTTCTAAAGATACTGATAGGAGCTTAGTTAATGCTAATAACATTTGAGATTAAAAAACTTACAAAACAATAACTCACCTCGAACCGCGAATGTGGGTTATTGGAATTCCGAAAAGAATAAGTAAAAGTAAAACCCTAAAAATAAATACCTACAACAAAAAAAAAAAAACAAACAACACACAAAATGAATAAATGTTTGTAGAAATAGGGTTGACAACTGTCACGCTGGCAGGAATCCGGTCCGTTGTGCGCCGCCGCGGAGGCCCCTGGAAGCTAGGCCTTTAGCCACTCGTAGGCGGGTGCGTCCGTGTAGGCTATATGTAAGGCGTATTATTGCAAAGACCTAAAATAAGGGTGCAATGGGAGCATTTTTGCTTTGACATATACGTCAACTACAAATGGAAAATATTTAGTTCAGTTAAAGGCTGTCCCAGAAGTAAAGAGACAAATTTCAAATTTCGAACTATTTGAAAATATTTTTATTTTCTTAAGAAAAATAACTGGTATCGCCACCGTATGCCTCATATCTGTAAAATTTTGCGGGAAATACGATTGTATTATTGAAAGTTTAATAATGAAAAGAGCTGATCACGAAGTATTTGCTAAAGAGTTGTTCAGAATTATGAATGTCATGGAAAAACGGACACGATATGTAATTTTTCTTCAGAGGGAGTAAGGAGAACTACTTTGTATCGCATTATAAAGCGTTTTGAAGAATCGCAAAATATATTTTCAAGAAGATTCCGGGAAAAAAAATTACTATTTCCGTAGCTATGAACATAAATAAAGTAAAAAAAGTGTATGAACGGAATCCTTCGATGTCTGTTAGAGCTGCTGCGGATAAATCGAAAATATCGAAGTCAAGTATAGCTCGTATTAAAACATGCGACCTAAAGCTTAAAGCATTTGCAAAACTGTCAGCTCCTTAGTACTTTAAAAACCAGGAAGTGCGAGTAAAAAGAGGATGCCGAAGAGTGTATGAAAAAACACTGAAAAAAGTTCTCATAATTGATGATGAGACTTACGTGACCGTGGACCCAACGGATATTCCTGGGAAGCAATACTACCATGCGACTCGACGAGACTACGTAGATTACTCGCAAAAAATTGTAACAAAGGTCAAATTTTTCAATAAATATCTCATTTCACAAGCCATAGACCAAAATGGCAATACGTCTTAAGCATATGTTTGCACAGGCTCTATGAACGCACATATTTACTTGAGAGAATGTATGATAATGCGATAAATTTCGTACATAGATATGCATTACCCGAGGGAAGAAATTATATTCTGGCCGGATATGGCGTCATGCCACTACGCCTCGGAAGTCACTCAACATCTAGAGGCTGCAGGTATAGATTTTATACAAAAACATAACAACGCCCCAAATGTTCCCCAAGCTCCTGGTATTGAAGCTTATTGACCTTTATGTAAACGATAATATAAAAAACAAACAGAAAAACCTAAATCGTTGACTGGATTTAAGCATAGATGGACTAAATTGGCTAAAATTGTGGCAGCTAGGTCTCGAAAAGATGTAATGAGACGAGTAGCAATCAACCTTAGAAAAATTGGCTACAAAGGCTTTTCACAAGCAAATGTAATATAAAATAGCAAATAAAATGAAATTCTGAACTTAACTAAACGTAAATAGAAGTGCTTTGTAAGATTTTTTTATTAAATATTTTCATTCGAATCTTGTCTCTTTACTTCTGGGACAGCCCATATGTTTGTTGCGCGGCAGCTGTCATGTAGATATTAATTAAACAATTTTCATGACTAGTGCCTTTCTCTATGATAAGTTCATGGTCTTCCTCTGGCAAGTCCTGGCTCCTATAATAAAAGAGTCAGAAAAGTTATATTATTAGTAAGCCCCCGTAGCCTATTAAATCCAAATTGTGGGCTATGATCATTAATCTTACCTAATTGATCCAGGAAATGTTTCACATTAATTATACTTCGTCCTTTAATTAAACTATTTTCATGACTAGTGCCTTGTTCTATGATAAGTTCATGGTCTTCCTCTGGCAAGTCCTGGTTCCTATAATAAAAGAGTCAGATAAGTTATATTATTAGTCAACCTCCGTAGCCTATTATATCCAAATTGTGGGATATGATCATTGATCTTAGCTAATTGATCCAGGAACTGTTTCACATTAATTACACTTCGTCCTGTAATTAAACTATTTTCGTGACTAGTGCCTTTCTACATGATAAGTTCATGGCCTTTCTCTGGCAAGTCCTGGTTCCTATAATAAAAGAGTCAGGTAAGTTATATTATTAGTCAGCCTCCGTAGCCTATTATATCCAAATTGTGGCCTATGATCATTTATCTTAGATAATTGATCCAGGAAATATTGCACATTAATAATGCCTCGTCCTGTAATTAAACTATTTTCATGACTACTGCCTTTCTCTATGATAAGTTCTTGGTCTTGCTCTGGCAAGTCCTGGTTCCTATAATACTCGTAAAAGAGTCAGATAAGTTATTTATTTATTTAATTTCTTAAAATTACACAACGATTGCATGTCAATTTTATCGACATAAACGAATCAAATTAATGGTATGTGTCCTCGCACTATTAAACGTCAGTTACAATTTGCCCCTGTCAATCCGGTGTTTGTTTATTACAGTGGAAGACAAAAATATGGTTACACTTTAGTACCTTGTACCTATTATTTTATCTCTGTGAAAACTCTTAAAGTTATATTAAGGCAGTTCAAACATGACGTTAACTTGACAAAGTGTACACATATTTTGGCATTGACTGTATAAAATAAGGTCGAAAATAAAACAGAAATGTGTTATAGGTTATTATATTTTTCGATTACATTTACAACTTCAACCCAAAACTGACCAAAAGTTTGTTTTGTTAATCCTGTCAACATTTTTCGTAATGCTGATGGTTGTTGATTTGAACATAAGTAATCATCACTAGTAAATTCACCATCATGTTGATATTTCCGAAACACAACCACGACTTCTTCCCAGCAATCGTCAAAGTATAAATAATAAATCTTAAACATCTTTCTCTGAAATGTATCAAGCCAAGACAGAAATTTGGAACTATAGCGTTTTTATTATTATTGTCACGTCTAGCCTTAATAATTTCCATCTTCGCATTCAGCTCCGTACGGAACTGTCGAAATTCTTCAACGTCAATAAAAATTGTCATTTTTAACCGACTTCAAAAAATTCTTCTCAATTCGACTGAATTTTTTTTTATGTTGTATGTATGTTACCCGATATCTCCGAGAATAGTGAACCGATTTTAAAATTTATTTTTGTGATCGAACGTGTATTACCCCGAGATGGTCCCGTTGGCACCAAGTTGCGGTCTGGTGATGGGATCTTGGAGAAATCGAGGGATCTCTACAATTGTTATAGGTACATGTATGGCGCTTTTGGTAATTTTCATTCATTTACAAGAATTTGCATTCAGAAAGTAGGATTTGAGGAAACCAATGATGGAAACAATTCGGGAATCTTGGAGAAACCGGTTGAAGTCGGTTTTTTTAATTTTTAATTTGGTGATTATTACAAGATTAAATTATTTATTGAATATCTATTAATTACTTACATTGACATTAATATTGACAAACAACTTAAAAGTATTTCTTTTTTTAATTTAAAACGGTTACGTTAAAAAAGGTTAGGTACTTGTAAAATAGAACATAGTAAAAAGTGGGTATTTTTGTGAAGCTGACATATTAGAAAACAGTCAGTATGAGAAGTAGTCGTTAATAACGTTATACTTACATACATATAAAGCGACAATGTGTGATGAAGGCAAAGGGGTAAAGCATTGAATGGGACTACAGTAATGTATGCCTTAAGCCTTAGACTCTTTCAAATTATAAAGAAAAACAATTACTTAGGTACCTACCTAAACTTAAAACTGATCTGTTACATTATAAATTGACTACCGATGCACTGCCGAAGTATTCCTAACATTTCAAATCCAACCTTATTTACTCTATTTGTTGTAAAAAAAAAAATTTACCATAATCTGCAGCGAAAAAACAACTAGGTAACGGTTTTTCATGTTACCAACTTAGCACATTTGGATTGTTGTCAATTAAATTTACACCAAGTTGGTCAAGCCATTGGTCAAGAAAATAAGATAATTTCTAGGAATTAATTCCCAGCCAGATGGATATCACCTTAATATCTTCATTATATCCTAAAAACTTGTAACCCGATTTTGCACAATTCCAGAAGTTGAGCTAGGCTTTTGAGAGCCAAGTAACTGTCAATTTTTGGTAATTTTTCAATTTTTTGCGCAAAGCTCGAAAATGGTACGTCGCACAGAAAAGTCATTCAAGCAAGTATTAAAGAGGGTTAAATTCTGCATTGAATGAGTGCCTTAAACTTCAAATTTGGTTTAGTAGTTCAGCCAAAATATAAAAAATCCGTTTCATAGTTTTTGAAACTTCAGAGCGATTATTTTTGAAAATATTCCACTAATCAAATTCTTGTTCAAAATAAACCTTAAAGTTATTTTTAAAGACCTATCTGATGATGTGCAACAAGTTTGGAAAAAATAATAATTTGACCCCGTACATGTAACTAAAATATATATATTTTAAGTTTATGACAATCAACTTATTTCAATCTTGTAACTAAATGTCAAAATATATTTTTTTAGCATATATGTACTTGCGGAACATCATCTGAAAGATCTTTAAAAATAACTCTGAGGCTTCTAGAACAAGAATTTGATTAGTCGAACATTAAAAAAAATCGCTCTGAAGTCTCAATAAGTGTGACGCGGATTTTTTCTATTTTGGCAGAAATACTAAACCAAATTTAAAGTTAAGGCACTCATACGATGCAGAAATTAACCCTCTTTAATACTCGCTTGAATGACGTACCATTTTCGAGCTATACGCAAAAAATCGGGTCACAAGTATTTAGGATCTAATGAAAATATTAAGGTGATATCCAGCTTGCTGGGAATTAGTTCCTGGAAATGATTTTTTAGTGTCTAATTTTCTTGGACTATTAACAATTACGATTTATTGTTTCTTATAATTAGTATTTCTTCGACGACATCATCATTAAGTCTGCAACGTAGGTATGACAGCACATATTTCAGCGAAGAAAACATTCTTTCTACACTTACTTGTGTTGCATGAGATGCTAAAGCGGTAATGCTAAGCGGTATAGTTGGGGCTGAGTCGATTTGATGGATTTCCAAAACTTCAAAACTCCAGTTGTTGATTTTACACGCGGAAACCTTATGAAATCTCTTAATATTTGCTCAATATTCATGCTATATTCATGAATTAAGTAGTCTAAGTTGTTATTCTTTTGTTCTTCGGCTAGACGTAACATGTCCTCTAACACATTGTCCACATCGTTTGTAGAATTGTTCAGTGTTCACGGACTAAGTTGTGAAGACCTCCGAAGCAGAATGTGATGGAGTGTGTTGAAAACATTGAAGTCTTTGCCACGTGGAACTCAGATGGCTAATGGCCTTATCCATTTGCGATGATGTCAGAACTGAATTGTATCTAGGATCCAGATACATTGCACTTAAAAAGAAATCGCTCTCGAACAGTTTTTGCTGTCTAATGTCCATAGCTTTCACAATTTTTTCTGAGAATGTTGATATATTCTTAGTTAGTAACTGGCACTTTGTCCACTGATACCAAAAGTCGCCAAACGTTAATTGCTCCTCCTGTAATTTTTTTAACAGAATTTTGGATGGTTTGAGTGATTTTTCAAAAGCGTAAATTAAAGTCCACTCGTGACTGGTAAAGTAACTTCTTACCGAGTTACTTGTCTCAGGCAAGATGTAATCTTTCAGCTCTATAAGGTTTTGTATCATATTATATGGAATCCCATCTGGTTGGACAATCTAGGATTGGTTTTTTGTCCAAAAACGGCATCACAGATGGTCTCCTTAAATTACGACCACATGATCGCACATCAGATAAGATGAACTTTTTTGCAATCATTATCGCCGTTAAAAGCATTGGATTGCTAGCTGCAGAGTATGAGCCGCACACCTTACTGCAGAAATGGAGATCGGTTCTACAGAAGTTTCTTCGTTGGCTAGCGAGCTTCATATATCCTAATCCTTCCTCCAGTTCCACTAACTCTTTTTTTTTTTACAATATAGTATACTGTATGAGTTTTACACCTTATTGTGGTTTTGTTCGGTTCATTCTTAGAAATCGATGACTAGCAGAAAACTGTGTCCTTACAAAGTATCTGGGGCAGCCTCATTTGCCAGAGGAATTCCGTTGCCTAGATGTGCCTCACGTAATGGTGTAGACTCGTTGCCTGCAGTCTGCGTTTCATTAGTAGGATCATTTACTCTAAAACAATACACCGTCCATTAATTAGATCATTAATTAAACAAATTGAATAGGACATTTTAACCCCTCGTGTGCGGGAAATATTTCTTTCTTTTAGAAACCTTATAGCTTCGTCATGGCTGTCTGTCACAGACGGTTAAGATAGGCGCATGCATCGTAATAATCTTTTATCAGTCTGCTCAAGCTCAACAATAGTAGTCAACGTCAAAAGTTGGTGTGAATATAATATAGTCGGCATATATTTATTTGTAATCGTCATCAAGGTTTTCACTTAATAAAATTAAAGAAATAAATTGTTTAATTGGATTTCAATTTAATAACAAACATATTCGTGTTAAGAGCTTTACGAGGACGGCCATGGTAACTAAGCACTCAACTTCAACGACAACGTTTACACGTTTGAGCACCCGGGGTGTAGGTATAACTAACTCTTTGAAAAGACAGTCAAAACCGTTTTTTTTTCAAAACCCACCCTCAATAGGTGTGGTCGCTCGTTCGTAGGTACGGTCAACCTCATTAGTAGCTGAACAGTTTTATATATTGCCGCATTGAGGGTCATGCTAAGAGAACTGTGCCATACGAATTTGTTTTAATGAATGAGTGAAAGCGACAAGGGGCCTATTTCTCAAAAGCTTGTAACTTGTATCCCGCGATACAGGCCTAGCCTAGTGCGGGGACCCCTGCTTCTTAATGTATAGTTACAATAAGAGATGCACAAGAAAACAACAACAAATGATTGTAATTGTAATATAAGCGGAAGTTCTTATCTAATTAATGATGTTGTAATGAATCGCGACTTAGACAATATTACAGTTTGGCAAAGCCTTCAACCAAAAACACCTTTGAAAATCGCGTCTTTGGCAAAACCCACCTTTGACCATACGAGCCTTTGACAAAAAGCGAATTTTGACCAATCACTCGTTTGACCAGAGGCGGAAAACCCTAGAACTGTCAAAGGAGAAATAGGTAAACAAAGTAATTTCAGCTTTCGTCGATGTAGTTATTTTAATTGCACTTTTTTAAGATTAATTAGCGATGAGTAAATTCTGTAACTTGGACTTTGTGAGAATTGGACTAGACGAGTTAAAAGAAATTCACGATTTTAACATTTTAAATGTGGACTAACAGCAATGTGATCATTATTACACATTACAAGATGTAGACTACATGAAGTCATTTTACGAGTTAGTCATTGTGAGATAAGGAATAAAAGTGATGTGGACATTTCGCGATCTATTCAGTGCACTAGTGACCGTGGCCGTTAATTTCCAGTATAGTCGTTGTTTTTTCGTGTTCTGGCTCAGTATTGTTCAAGATAAGGTAATATGACATCTAAGTACATAAATCCGGCAGGATTAGCGTAGCTTCTTATAGCTCTGCCTTCTAGAAAAAACGCTTTACGGAATTATGTTTTCTTCAACACTTTAGACCAAATCATTACTACTTTTAAAAAGTTTCGTCATGCATGCCAAATTTTGCGTTTTCTTCCGGAAGAGAATAAGTAGAACTTTTTGCACCCACGCGGAAAACTAATTAAGCGACTATCTTCACGCGGCGCGTTGTGTTGACCCGCGCAACACGCGAGGATGACACATTCATCGCACGTGCGCTGGCGCACAAAAATTGTACGTCGCAGAAAAGCTGCAAATACGCATAAATGGACTCCATTACATACATACATACATATACTCACGCCTGTATCCCATTGGGGTAGGCAGAAACCACTGAACGCCACATACTACTATCCTTGCAAACTTCCTTCGCTTCGCTAACATCCATACATCTTCTCATACATGCTCGTCGGTTACGGGTACTGCAGATCTGGACTCCATTCATATGAAATATACAGGATTATCAATCCAAATGGGTCAGTATGGAGATTTTGTAAACATAACAGATAGCGAAATCTTGTCTTAGGAACCCTGTATAGCTCGCTTTAAGTCATATTAATGCGTCTAGTGGTGCTTGACTAAATCAAACCATTCCATGAGATAGATAGCCTTGATTCACTAGATATTTATTTATTTTGCCTAAATTTTGCTATACTTACTTATGCCTCATCTATCATAGTTACCAAGTCGATAAAACAGCAATAAGACATGTATTCCCATTTTTTCAACTGGTTGTAGAACTCCACAGGCTAGTTTAGGAATGTAAATATTTTTTTTGTGGAATTGCTGTGTAAGATGATTACTTATTTGACGCACCTGTAAAATTGGTTGCCAATAACGACCGGAGATGAAAAAGTTGATGTACGTTTCATTAGTTTGATTTGTTAATAAGTTATAGACAACATTGTTTGTATCTACCGACTTTTCTTATTAATTTGATCCAAGTCCATCGAACATTATATACATGTGGGATCCTGACTTGCCTCTGAATAAAACTCGTTTCTTCTTCATTTTCAGATTTATTTAATCATCAGCAACTTATTTTACATCTTTCACGACGTACGTTCGTTCACCATTCAAATTATTCTCTCCATCCCTCTCGCACCATCTACCATCCTTCTCTCACACATACACTTCGTTCCACTCATCTTCTTACGTTCCAATCCTACATACATACATATAACTAAGCTCAGAAATTCTATGTACTCCGGTTTGTCATGTAAGTATGTTAATGTTTGTCCCAGGTTATTGGTATTGGGAATTCGGTGGCATTTTTTTTTCACTTCGTTTTTTGGGTACTGTAACCGCAGAAATGCAAACACTTCGACAGTTTAATGAAGACCTGTGAGTAATACCTAAAAACCAAAACTTTTTCTTTTTGGAGATAATTTTTGTACCAATATAATTTATAGGCATTCATCCATCACCATAATTTTTTCAGTAACAGACATTGAACTACGCGACTTTTTCTTTTATGGTGAAAAATCCTCTTCTTATTTAAAGGCCCTGGTTGAAGTTCCATAATTCCTCCGTGGTTTAAGATTTCAATTACGGATTTTTTGCGATAATTGAAACCAACGAACGATACCTGAATAGAACGATAAAAAGCAGCTGTTAAAAAAACTTCAACGTCAAAATTACCCAAGTTTCCTACATATAGCTAATGTTGCGCTATTTTGTTCCCAGTGCCTTCAACACGTATGATCAAGTTCGGGATTAAAGAGGCCTGAGAATGAGAATGAAGTTTGGTAGTTTGAATGGAGATATAATATTGCTTTATCCGAATGGTAGTTTTTTAATGATTCGCAATTTTTTATTGAAGGTTAAAGTCGCCGATATGGTTTTATTAAAGTCATGTGCTCCTAAAGTGTTGTGCTCCTGCGTTACGTGAATGAAATACTCCAGATATTCAAATGTTTTGTCTTTATTTATTTTCTTAAAACAGAGGCATTATAATATACAGTAAATTTAATATCAGCATTTTAGACGATACGACTGTTTAATTATAAATGGAACGTGCTCACCGGAGTCACCGGTAGGTATGTGGCGATGGCTCCGAAATCCAGGTTAATACTGTTTTGCACAAAACTTGGCAGCGGGGTTGATTTAAAACGGTTTGAGTGTTCCTTGCAGCCATCTCGTTAACGAGTACTTATACTTTAATGTCAATTAACCGTGTGTATAACAGAGTAAATTCAAAGGTACTGTAGTTATTTTCTAAGTTTGTAGCTGGGCAATCTTAGAGGATTTTATTCGTGACGACAGTGCTGTGGTTAGAAGCCAGCCACTCCGACAAAGCTATACCAAAAAATTTAGGGCATCGTACACTGAACTAAATTAGCCTTATTTTGATAAATATGTATTTATCACATTTCTACTTCATTTATTTACAAACAAACAGTCTTATTCATTCATAAGTACATTAGCTAACAGCTACAATTCTTACTATACAGACTAATAGTTTCCTATATGTAAGATAAATTACAATTTATAAACTTACCTTGTGTTAAGACACCTTGTGTCAGAAGACAAGTCCTCAACCCAAAACCTATCACATCATTACCAAATATTATTTTGATTAGTCTGCGAATGCTCCAATGAGCTTCAAAAGAAAAATCATTATAGCTATAAAATAAATTGTTTCTTTTTTTAGTAGTCGTTATAAAATAAAGTTCTTACAATTCTCCCTTCCCGCCTTTTTGTTTTTTTAAATCCTCTTAATGCCTTAGCCCTAGCCGCATACAGCCACGGATTTCATGAAGGCCCGCACCCAGCACAATAAGTCGCGTTCCAAATTCAAAAAGCATTGGAATTGTTGGGAATACAACTTCACAGTGTAATACGTAGAAGTGAAATCTTGTTTGAAATAATGTATGGGATGTCACAAATTCGAATTTTTCACATCGTTAATCCCGATTTTAGAAATTGAAAAAATATATATTAAAGATAATTAAATTCTACATAAAATATACGAATTTGGTAATTGTCGCAATCTCGTACCTATTTTTTTTTTTAGAAAATTGTTATCTCATTTTTTTTGTTTTTTTTTTCTTAAAATAATTATTTTATTTTTTCTAAAAAGAGATCTTAATGTTGCTTACAATATATCTAAATTACAAAGAAATCGGATAAGTACTTTGGCCAAAAAAAAATTAAAATGTTATTTCTTTTTATGCGTTTTTTTTCTTAACCTGAAGGATTTGAGACTTTATTTTCGGTGAAAGCACTACATATTTAAAGGTTAATAATCCAGTAAAAGGAAATAATTTTTTTCGCTAAGGGCAGTTTTGCCATATTAACCCGGCCCTTTTACGAAATTATGCCCTTTACGAAAACGAGTATGTACAAGTATATCCGGGGCGATAGTAGTCTTATTCTCTTCTGACTTGTTTGTATTGTGTTAGCTACACAGACTAATTGATTAACTTTGTGTCCGTATAATGAATTATTCTTTATAAAGCTGCTAAGGATCTCCAAACTTAGTTCTTTTTTGTGAAGACCTGATACACTTAGGTGCAAAAGATTTCAATTAAATGTAAAAAAATTGATGACACTTAAAATATTTCTAGAATATAGGTACTTACATATAGTGACCTAGGAACAAAGGGAATATTTATTCGAAAACCAACAGCACATGAAACATAATAGTAAAGTACATATAACCTTAAAAATAAATAAACTTAAATAAGAACTACAACAATAACCTTAAAAAATAAAATTACAAATAGGTACTACCTATCAAAATCAGGCTCCAAGTGGGGCCCCTTAGGCAAGGTACCCATCACGCAAGCGGCGTTAAGGACTGTTCATTTTACTAAGCGGACACACTTAAACGTCTATTATACTTCGGTTTTAAAATCGATCAATGAACAGTTTACAGCCATGAAATTAGCAAAGCCATCTTTTTCAATTGATATTTGTGTTTGCTTTTTAAGTATCCATTACTATATCTGATAAGACATATTCAATTTGATGATCGTAAATTGATTCTGCACAATGGTGTACAGAAAAATATTCACTGTGAAAGATTGCAAATAACTAGGAAATTTTAAGTCGACGTTATACTAAATCAGTAAACAATTTAGAGACTGTCATATGCTTGAAGATTTACCGAAGTCTAAACACAGAAATCTTAGTTGCATACCTTAAAATTGGCTATTGAACTTTACGTCGTTTCACTAAAAAAGTATGGAATTTTTGCATTTTGGTGGCCCACAAAAGGTACCTAAAATATGATAGTAATGACATTACCGCAGTCCTAATACTGTCATGCTATCGTAGAAGAGTATGTGCCTGAGTATAAAATCATAAAAAAAAACAATTTCGGGAAGAACGCCCTTGCTTGGCAGGCAATTTGATTATATGGTCTTTTAACTGCTTCCTATTTCGCAACAGGGCCAAGTTAGCGGGGATATTTATAGAAAATATTGCATCCAAGATCGGTTTTTTGATGTCTATCGAAGACATAGTATCTCTCACCGGTTATTTTGGTCTGATTTGGCAAGGGCACATCATAAGGGTCAGACATTAGAGCTATTTAATTAAATAATCATAGAATTTGTTTAAAAAGACGACATCCATAAAATTGTCTTCATCTTCATCCTATATAGCGGTAATGGCCTATTGTGAAGATACACTTAAGAAACGATAGACGAAAAACTAAATCATTGAAAAAATTCAAACGTGTATAGTTCGCAAATATAGGTAGTTGTAAAATGTCAAAATGTAGTTTGCAGAACATAAGTTTCGTGGCCAAACAGTAGTCTAAAAATGTAGTTGCCGATAATTAATATATTAAATTGAGACATTACTTATTATTTGTCTATTTTTAGTTAAATAATATTTCACAAATAAAAATAAAATATGATAAAAGAAAAAATATTTTCGTGAGGATTTTCGTGTCCGCTTAGTAAAATGAACAGTCCTTATATAATTATTTTTCTTCTTTCGCTTTACGACAACTTCGTTGTGTAAGTTGCAGTGAAAAATGTGTTTTACTTTCTGTTGTATATCGAATTACATTAAATAAATATTCCAAGATATTAAACGTGTTTTATTTGATAGCTAGAATTATCGATGAATGACATTACGTTTTATACATAGATTGCCAAACCATGTAGGTATAACTCTTTCCTCGCAAACAAATTGAAAATCAGAGTGTACAACAAATCTATAAATGTCCATTCTTACCCTGGTCTACTATTTTGGTTACGCCAAAAATTGCCTCGGGTAAATATGGGTCACGTTATGCCCTTGTTGTACAATCTACTATTGCTTCAAACCTTGCAGTAACAACTTGCAGGTGTAAATTTGGCTACTCTCCGGGAACTACATATACTGTACTGTAACTAACAAATGAAAAACATGTTATCTATTTTTATCATCACGTGAGCTGTTCAGTGAGCCGTAATGAATTTGGTATCGTATTTTCACGTCACGAATATTTAGGATAGTTGGCAGCGACGGCGCTTACGAATCTCTCGCTCTAAGCCTCGAATAAATCTGATGAGTGTATCACGCTTTAAATCCAGAGTTTGTGAGTCTCTCTTCGTTGTAAATTTTAAAATAAGCGTGATTGCCTTTGTTGCGCTAATGCATTAAGATTATGATTCTTTTAGATGACTCGGTGAATGCAATGAACTAATGAGTCTTGTAATGTATTAGAAGTGTGTAGACAGATGAAGTGCTAATTGCAATGACAGGTGCATCTACACTCCCGAGTACTAACAGTACGAGACTTATTAGAAAATCGTCATACAAAGCGGCTAGTTTTGATTGGTCGTGCGCACGTATAACAACTGAATGAGTAGAAACGAATCATTGCTCTTGTGGCCATTGCCCTTTGTTTTATTTTAATTTTTAAGTATAATTTTGAACTTATTTATACGTATAAATTAGGAATAAGGCATTAGGAAATAAATCTATACGCCACAATTTAAAAGATTCAGAAAGGGTTAGTATAATTATGGGAATGGTGTGGCAGAGAATGCCTTAAGCCGTTAAGGCCCCCAATTGTACTTTTATTTCCTATTGTGAAAAGTTATGGGCACTTTTGCACCAGGAATGACATGAGGGGTAGGGGAAATGATTAAAATGTATTTTTATTTCTTATTTAATTGTGTGTTTTCTTGTAATATAGTATTTAAGTACTTACCTGCTGTCAATTAAGAAATAAATACAGTTCTTATGATATCTTCAAAAAAACAAATTAAATATAACATAATTTAATAATAAAAATACCTAACCTAACCTACATCTATGCATAATTGTATTGCATTTCCTAATAAATATCATCATACTTATTCGTATATCTACAGACAGTTAAAATATAACAAAAGAGATAAATTCATACAACATTTTTGAAATACAAACCGTATCTGAGAAATATTTAACCAAAAAAATGTTTAAAAAGTTCCGTTAAGTACCTAAACGATTTCATAATTTATATGATATATTGATTTATTGTTCAAATTTTAATAAAATTTCAATTTAAATTTTGAATGTTAGGTCGATAAAATTAGTTTAGTTAATCCGTCGAGTCGAATGTAATTTGTTTGTTTAACGAAGGATAAAATATTTGAGCAGTTTATGATTACGCATGATTAAGTATACTTGCAAGTGTTAAATCGTAAGTAAAATGTCAAGAGATTGTAATCGTGCCATAATATCAGGTGAACGTTCATAAATCATCTCTATTTTTACCTCAGTACACGCTAGCACATAATTGTATAGCTAATAAGCATTCATTTCGACTTCATTACTCTTCAGCTAAAGAGCACACAATTCGCGCGTCGCAATCATGGTCTACTGAATATCAATATGAGTACAATTAGGAGTTTCAAAAACAATAAACAGAATGATCTGTAAGACACACAATTTCTATTAACGTATGTGTGTGACGGCAGTAAGAATACATTTGTCACCATCCCAACTCCTCCTGCGGGTGTCGTAAGAGTCGACTAAGGGATCGAACTGTCACTGACGATTATTTGATAAAAAATTGATGATGGGCAGCAGCGTCATCATAGTAGACACATTACTGCGATCGCCAATCCGCTTGCCCAGCGTGGCGATTATGGGCATTTACCTTCTATATAATGCGTCTATACGCATAGTTAATAGGAGAGGTCTGCCCCCAGCAGTGGACCATCATAGGCTGATGATGAATGAATGAAATGATAGTGTGTAATTTTTTTGTTTTTGATAGTACAAGCTGCCTCAGTTGTAACTATTGTTATCCAAGTGAGTATTAGGTCCTCAAAACAACACAACATGTTTCAATGCTTGACCGCGCGTCAGTACCGTGTCCCCGATGCGTGCGCGCAGGTGGCAAAATATTCGGTTATATTCGTACCTGGCGAAGTGGGCCGGGCGCTTTCCGCGTCCCGCTCCAGTGACTCAACTCTGACTCAGTCCGTCGAGATCGAGACCGTTCCATCGCTACGCAATTTTATGACTTTCTGTAGGTTTTCAGAAGGAAAATAGTGCATGGCATGATACATTTTTATATTCTCAGAGAGATTTAGGGTGCAGACTTACTTTTGGCACTTATTAAGTTTGATGAATCTGGTTCGCATTCACTTGGATTACCTATTCTCCAAACTGTCTTCTCTGCTGTCGACGACACTAGAATTTCAGTAAAACAACATACAGGGTGCTCGTGAGCATTCCGAAAGATTTTAATGCTGGATACCTGACCATATTTAGAGTCTTTAATGTTATATAAAATTTCCTGGATTCGGCTTGGTTTCAGAGATAATCAACCTTTTTCCGAAATAAGTTTTTCGACGTAACTCGTCATTTAACTTCTTTTTGATTACAATGCTACCAAAGTGTGTTCTAATATTACTACACCTTTTGCCTGACAATCAAAAAATACGAAAAGACTTGACGAAATAACCTGTAGGTACCTAAAAAAAATAATTTAAACAAATTGTTGTTATGATAAAAAAGTACTGGAAATGTTAAAATGTATTCAAAAAGCCTAAAAACAAGAATATTTTTTTTTTGGTGGAATTGACATTAGGTCTCGTAATATTTTTTGTTTATTTTGATGTCTAGAATGCATAGTTAAAATCTTTCGGAATGCTCGCGAGCGCCTTGTATATTATTATTGAGCCATAAATTATCTTCTAAAAAGAAATTAATATTGTCGTTTGACGTCGTTTCCATGGTGTAAATATGCGATAGATTCAATACGAGAGGTGAGCGACTGAGCGTGCACTGAATCTAGACGTTGGAGATGGACGTTTTCTCTTTCTAACGCTCGTCTGACACGTTGAGGTGCGTTCAAACTAAAAGAGCATTTGCTGTTCTAACCTCCCACTCTACGAAATTCTATCGGTACACAAAACGTGATTGGTTGATTTTGTAGAACGGGCGCTAGAACAGCGAATGCTCTTTTGTTTTAAACGCATCTTTGCAGAGCTCCTACCGCGAACCATGATTGGCGTGACGCTTCTCTTTCGCACTTGAGATACCGTGCGTAATTATTAGACCCCGCTATCGGAGGTGCAAAACGGTAGCTGTCAATTTCTTAGGGATGAGGTACCTAAACATATCTGTGATGTCGATAATTACAGTTACATTTCGATCATTTTTCTTTACCACATTTATCAATTTATTATATAAAGTAGGACTATATAAATATTTTTAATTTTTGAATTAAAAAAATCTTTCATCGTTACTAAGAAGTTTTCGTTATGTAACATCGCCATATTAAGACAATTTTAGTGTCCATGTACCTTCTGAAGTTTGGGTTTTCCAATATGGTCCAAGGTATGTTACATTGTTTACTTGGTCTTCATTTGTTGTCTTTTTTACTAGAGGTTTTCATACAAAATTAAGTTGCAAGGTATACAAAATAGTATTACAAGTATATATCCTTTACTAAATAATTCATATTAGTAGAACATACGTTGTCCATTTTCTCTTGATGGCATTTCGACTCCATATTAATACAACATCTAGAAATTATCTGTACATTTTTCGTATGTATATGTATACTGCAAATTATACAGTAAATTTTTTCATTGGTTTTTTGGTGTTCGGTGTGTTCAGCAAGAAGTGACTCCACTTTCTATGGTTCAAAATATTTTAGACAAATAGACTCGTAAACACAGCTAAATAATGGAAGGAATTGTTGTAAGATGACTTTGATTATCTATTGACGTAAATAATTTATTATCAGTATTAAGTGCTCAATATTAATATCTATTGAAAAGGTTTATCTCGAAAGATTTCACGTCCTATACTGTCCTGCAACTCGTATACAAAATATTGATATTGTTATAAGAATGTTTTTTCATCCTTTAGCGAAGTTTATTTTTCGGCGTGCTGACGTCTGTCGATAATCTCATAGTAACTAATGTCAATGATTATCATAAATCCCAAATAAAAGTTAAATTGTATACAAATAAATGGATAATTGTATACCTACATAAAAAAATATGGACAGAAAAATGGAGTATCGATATCGACATCACAAATTAATGTGTTTACCTATCCCTAAGTAAGAATTTGACAGCTACCATTTTGCACCTCCGATAGCGGGGTCTAGTAATTATAACAGGAAGCTAACACCTCAATCGTGTTATTACGCAGAAGGCTCTCAGGGCCCACCGAATCGTGCACTATTGAAAGCGTACGCTCAGCAAGATCCTAAGAGGATATAAGGGATTGATACGACTAGACTACACCCGACTACAAGTGTCTGGGACAACATCGAGATGATGCTGGGATATAAGTATTGAATTCAAGAAAATTCTTGCATTCAAATTCAATCGGGGATGGTTTTATGGTAAATAGCAAATCATGCAAGTTAGGCTCGACGTTTGCCTCAATACGTTGCCACACGAAACACAGCAATCGGTCACAATTAATAAGTATACACGGGACTCGTTGTTAAACTCATTCAGCAATTTCAGCATGTTGGTCATAGTTTCTCTGAAAGATTAGCAGATTGCGAAATAAATGTTGAACACCCCAAAACTTGGGCACAGGGTCGTACTAATGCAGTTCGTTTTAGGTCGAAAGAAAGAGACAAGGTTATACGGGACGCATATCACTGTCCCTTTCTCTGAACTAAATCCGTAAATTAGTACGTCACGGTAACTCCCTAGGTCCAAAGTTTTCGCAGCTCCACCAAGGAATTAACCTCTGCGCCTCTCTTTTTCAGAATTCCTTTCAATATACTCCAATACTCCTCGATGGGCCGGAGTTCTAGGCAATTTGGTGGATTACTGCTGTGGTATTCGGGTATTTCGCTTCCACAAATCAGAAGGCGTGTTGGTATTTACAAATATATTTACACGAATTAACAGAATGATTAACAATTGGCAGATATCACCACAATAGATTTTAAACTCAACAGACGACAGCAATGTTTTTTCTATCGTTGCCATGGTAACGTGACGGCGGCTCAGCGTGGACTTAGCGCATTGTGATAGGATGAGTGTGGTAGGTCACCACACTATCATTCGGTACCACGGCTACCCCATTTGCTTTGTACAGTCAGGGGCATAAATATATATACAATTTTAGACCTTATGCTCCACACATAAGTAAAAAAGAGCTGCTTGTTTTCCCACAACTGCAAATTGCCTGCCAAGCCTTGCCTGCCAATGTAGGTATTTTTTTGGAAACTAAGACCTTTTTTTATTTTGGTCTTCGGGAGCCTCTTTGCGATTTTTGCTGGTATAATGTTCTTGGTCAGATATTTGCTTGAAATCTGGTTTTATGTAAGTTTTGTCGTCCACCACAACGTAGGTGCAACTTTATTTACAGTAAGTAATGTTACAGAGAATAACAAGTATAGGTGTATTTAAAATAGTTATTTGTTTTACTAGGGAGCAAAGTGATTGTTTAACTCTCGTACAAATATTGAAACCCGAGCAAGCGAAAGATTCCAGAATTTGAACCACGAGCGCAGCGAGTGGTTCATAAAATGGAATCTTGAGCGATGCGAGGGTTTTAAGGCACGAGAGTTGAACAAGCTTTGCTGCCGAGTGAAACACAACATTTTTCACCACACTAAAGCGAGGAAACATGCGAAATAAAGCTCAAACATAACATATTAGAAGGTATTTATTTACAAGTCCTCAACTTCCAAAAAATAAACAAATCAACAAATAATAAAACAATAACCTCAAATATTTATCTTGGTGTGGCAATGCTTAAAAATTCAGGATAATTCCAAAATGAGACTCATGTAGTTATTGGCGATTTTTCTGTGATTTTCAGAACTATCCCAGATAATTGCGAGATGCGAATCTCGCAATTACCCCAAAGCCACTTAAGTATGTTAAACTAAGATATCACCAATGAAAGAAAACAAAACACGACCGAACTCGTTTAAATTTTAAAAGAAAAAAATATTCGGATGCGTTCTGAAATTTGCATAGTGTCAAACACTTTCATTTTCCTATTGTTTTTATTTGTCGTATTTTTAGAACTTTTAATGAAATGCCTTATTACAACAAAATGTAGTATTTAATTTGGATTTTAGCATATTGAATATAATATTATGAAAGGTTCATGTGTATGAATCTGTTTGAAACTATTGAGTTTTCGAACGTACTGTCTAGTTCAAACTTCAAACGTCAAAAAGGTTAGTTCACTCTCAGGCCGTATAAGTTATTGCTTTAGTCTATCCAGAAGATTGAAAAAAAATACTTTAACCTCTAGAGATTAAAACACAGTTTTGCGCTCTGAAATTGAAGGACAAACAGCGTGTTTACGAGCAGTGTGGTGAAAAAAATATTAATCTATATGTGGAAGGGCTGCACCATCATCGAAGCGGTAGCGTGTGCCTCACACACATGCTTTGTGGCGCGTATCACAGGAATATTGATGTGTGCCCGAAGCTCGCCAAGTATTGTGGATATCCCTATCCACAATACTTGGCGAGCTCTGAAGTTGGAAACGATCCCTCGTTTCCAACTTTCAGATATGGTTTCGGCCGTATTTTTTATAATGTTGAATTTTCAGCCGGCGAAAAAGGCGGATGACATGACAACAATCAGGTTTAATTTGATTAAGGCTAGAGCGATCAATGTGAGAGCGAGAGATCAATGTGAATGATGATGATTATGAACGAAAAGGGCGCGAGCAAGTATCTTTGCTCTTTTTCTAATCGATAAAGAAAGCTAATCAGGATCGGTTTGCAGCATTGCGGATATTTAGTCTACGATGCCAACCCTCTACAGGATTATTGCTTCTGTATTTTTAGTCACTACAGCTGATTTAAGACGTAATTTAAGCCAATATGTCTCCATATAGCTTATGAACCGTAACAGTTCATCTGTGACATACGCTTCACTCAAAATAGACACCCGACAATTTTATCTCATCTGCAGGTAACAATGACAAATGGCAGACATTCTTAGAATACTTCGGCCGTTTTCGGCCTTATCAACTTTCAATAATAATGTAGCGCTCTTCTTCCAGACTGCTCGATTACAATGGTAGAAGCATTCGGTCAACTTGCAATTTGGGAAAACAAAACGACAGGCGTTAGTCTGAGGCAGTTCAAAAACTGATTTAAATTTATGGATGATCACACCCTTTTTCTCTCGTATTTGTGTAAATAGTCTTCGAAATGTCCTCTCGGTTTTATTAGGCAGAAATGCGAATATAGCTAGCACAACATTTGTTGATTTTTTGCTTACACTGACATACATCATCATGAATCCAAGTACACTTAAGCAAAAGGTTTCGGAACTCTTTTATAGGTGTCGTCAGCTAAAAATTGTATTTTCTCCTTTGCAGTGTTTCATAAGAACTGCTTACATATTTTGCTGGCAAATGTCAAAATCTTCTCTTCTCTTACGTCGTCAGAAAGAAGGACTAGGCAAGAACTTCAAAAATCTGAACGATTTCTAGTCGAGTAAACTCTGCCTTTTCTAGGGCTAAGAATGTATGTCGCGCCCTATAGACTGATTTTTTCTTCTGTTCATAATGTTCATATGAACACATCACAGCTCTGTCGTCCTAAATCTCTGTTAATTTCCGTTCCAAGATCTTTTAAACGAGCGTAATTTTATTGCACACTGCTGCATTAGAATTATCTATAAACATATCTCGAACGTCAAATAAAGTATTCACGTTCTGATCCAGGTGGCGTTTGCAATGTGCACTTTTCTTCAAAACGTCTCTCTTTTGATTTAATGTAACGGATGTATAGCAGCCTTCACTCCAATTTACGCATTTCCAATGATTACGCTTTTTTTATTAACTCGACTAAAATTATATTTATGTCCGTCGTACAGCAAACAGGGTAACATTTTTGATTCTTGAGTCTGCAATCTCTATTAATTTCTGTTCGAAGATCTTTTTAACGAGCGTCATTTTTTTGCACGCACCTGCATTGGAATTATCTATAAACAGATCTCGAACGTCAAATAAATTATTTATTCACGTTTTGTTTGATCCAGGTGGCGTTTGCAAACATGTGCACTTTTCTTCAAAACTTTGGTTTAATGTATCGGATGCATAGCAGCCTTCACTCCGATTTACGCATTTCCAATTATTACTCTTGTTTTTATTAACATGACTAAAATTACAGTTATGTCCGTCATACAGCAAACAGAGCAACATTTTTGATGGTTAGAATGATTTAGTGTTATTATCAAACCGGAATCAGAAAGGGATTGGAAAGTAATGTTGACACTTCATTTACCTAGAAAAGAGTTGTTTATAGATGTAGTGAGTGATTAAATTAATCTATTGTCCGTAAGTCTCGGCACTTAAACTAGGAATATATTAATATAACTATGAATATATCCTAGATTGACGTATACACTGTTGTTGTTAACAGTACTTTCGAATCCCATTCTAATCGCGGTTTGATAATACCAGACATTGTGATGGATAGGAAAATCATGCTGGATGACAGCATGACACTTCTACAAT
>JALPQI010009711.1:0-41048 GCA_025490895.1 Thaumatotibia leucotreta | reverse complement strand
AGAGTAGCCAGGCGCTATGCTTTTTGATTTTGATTCTAAAACCTGCCAATTGTCATTCATCTGTTGATTGCTTTCTCTTTCAGTTACAGTTTATCAATTTTCCCAACTTCTTAGCGTTATGTTGACTAATGTCTTATAGTCTCTTAACTGCTAATCATGACACTATTATAGATATATAATTCTTTATTCGTTCCCACAACATAGTCATGATATAAATAAAAACAAACAAAATCAATTCTTATCCATTAGTGATTACACATTTCTGCTCGACTATAAAGTCTCACTTGTTCCAGACCGCAAATCCGGCCGAACACCGGTTTCTTCAAGCAGCTCATCAAATACGAAGAGAGACTGTTCGGTGTGCCCTCAGTGAAGATGGTGTACTGCGAGGCTATCGACAAGGAGATACCCGATGTCTACGAGCCGGACTACAGGGGCATGACGTGGTTCCGCAAGAGATACGGGGCCGATTGAGAAATGCTAGTAACTGGATGGATGGAGCGGGTAGTAGGTACGAGGTACTAGTCAATTTTCCTCATGGCCGTTTGATATGCGGTGAGATGGGTGATCGTTTGACAATGCCGTGTTAAAAAAGCTCCGGGATTTTAAATATTGATACTGTTCAGGTTTCGATTTGTCACCAGTTTCAACATGGGGAATCATGGCTAGTATCTTGGAAAAATTTGAGTCGGTGTGAATTGTAACTATGAAAGAGATAGTGTGAAATGACACAAGACTGAGAGAATGAATGCTTCTGGATGTGCTAGGAGAGGTTTGAAAGACTGGAGGAGTAATTTATTAAGTAATTTTGTCGATATATTGGAATAAATTTCAAGTACCCACTACGGGTAGGTATACTTTGTTATGCTAGATTCTTGACGTAAACATTATCTAGTGCAACAAAGATCATGATAATAAGTCATATTTAATAATGTTGATAGTTTAATTCAGTACCGTCACTTTTGATAATTTTAAAGTACCTACTTATCTACGAGTAAAAACAGACAGTGAAATTTTTTAGGAACATCAAACGACTTGTAAACTGTTATTAATTTATAAGCCTATACTGCAGCAGTGCAGGGCAAAATAAAGTGTTAGATAATTAACAATAACAATTTAATAACTATTTTAATTAATGGTGTATAATTGTAGTGTTAAAATTATGAAATTGGCTCGATTGACGGTACTAAAATTATACTTATAATAAATATGTGAATAACTTGAGCTTTTGAAGTAGATAGCAAATAAAGCAATGTGATATGTAATTGTATGTTATCTTAGTCAAGTAAGTTATTTATTGTGTTTAATTTATTGGGACCAAAATAAATAAGCAATGAATTTTCAGTTACTTATTTCATTTATTTTACTCCTATACATAAATATTTCATGTACATACATAAAAGGTACCATATTAAATGTAAGTGATTCGTAATATGAAACTCTCGCAACTAGTCTTTATTCAGCAATCTGTCAAATCATCTGGCTTCTTTCAATATTCAAATTTCAAATAGGTAGTTAGTGCTCACATACTAAGCACATAGGTCATAATCATAATAATTGAAGTTAATTGACTGTTGTCCATTAGGTATACTTACGTCATACAAGAGAACATTAGCACAATTATAACAGCTCATTCATTAACACCTATTCTGAGAAGCACAGTCGCAATTCTTCACAAGCGTTTTCCTGTCTGAATAAACGAATGATAAAAGTTTTCAAAGAGTTACATTTCTAGCATTCCGTTCAGAAAATATCTGATTCAGTTCAGAAATAAAGCGGATTGCTCCAATTCATCCATTAACATAAGCTTACGTGTTACCTAATTGGCATAGCGGAGTACTGAGTCACGAGTTGTTGGCCCCGTGGCATTGAGCTGGAGCAAAAATAGCCCGGCGTGGGGAGAGAGGGGAGTGGGGGAGCAAAAAGTGCGGGGGGGGGGGATGCGCGTGAGTTTCGTGTCCTGTTCCAAGCTGATCAGGTACGGGATCGAGGACTGATGCTGGAGACAGCTCTAAGCATGCCTAGCCATGGCATTCTCCAATCGTATACGATAATCGATAAGTAATAAGTGTTATGAGAATGACAGACGAAAGTCACGTGGTCATTTCCATACATTATTGGTCACGTGACTTATCGCTTATAGTATACGATTACAGAATGGCATCTTCACAATAAAAAGCTATGGGTGCAAAACTTTAATAAAACTTTAAAAATTGTCATACTGGAACACTTTAGAAGAATACGAATATAATTTTTCATCACACTTGCTGTCTAAGCGCGCCATTGCTTGCGCGCGTAGCGGGAGTAATAGAAAAGTGAAATTCCCTAGGGAGTAATAGAAATGTCAGTACGTCATTTAATAATATTATGTCTCAAAACTTGTTTTTTTGTCGGCAAGTGTGATGAAAAACATTGTATGCATCACGGTCGGTAAGCGGAATACTAACTCGAGTCATGAAAGCCCTCCGCCTGACGGCGTCGGGCTTCTAACACTCTCGTTAGTAATTCCGTACTTACCTCCCTTGATGCACAATGTACTATTATTGCCTACCTCTGAATCCTGAACTTATAATGTTTGGGTGTGTAGATATGTGTATTTTATAGATGTATGTGCTCTTTGTTCACTTGTCAGTTGACAAGCGTTGTTAAAGTTTTGCACCTAAAGTTCCGGTCACTAATCATAACTGCGGTAATAACCATATAAGCCGCCTGCTTGGATATTACGATGTACTCGTAGAGTCTAATCTTTGAAGAGATGACATGCGTAAATATATCTACAAGATTTAAAAACATCACTTTCGACTCTCGACGCGTTAACATATTTCAGGCTTTCTGAGTTCATTTTAAAGCACGAATAAAAAAATGAAAAAGGTTGCCGATATCCATTAGACGTCCAAGTTTTAAGACTCTGCCAACTTCTACACATGTTACATGAAAGAACGTCTTTTTGACATGTTTTAAATACCACACGCTGTCTGGAGTCTGTTATAAATAATGTGAACTAATTATTTTTACGATCCTAATGAAGACATTGAACTCCAGTGCCTTCACCAGTGAATCATGGGTTCAAATATAACCTGTGGTTCCGGGTTTGAATCGTGAACCGTTAAGTAGAAAATTTTGAGCAAGTTATTAATTTAAAGCCAAGCTACACCGGATTCGTGTGCAGTACGTGTGCGTGGCTTGTAGCGTATGTAAATGTCATAGTAGATGGCATACCGTATGCGTGGCGTGCACGCGTAACGAGCAAGCGATGTACCCTCTAATAGGACATTTACATTACATATGCTACAACGCGGACGCCACGAACACGCGACGCGTATATGCACGTACTACACCCACATTTGGTGTGGCTCGGCCTTTAAACCGAAGAGCTGGCTACTTCCTCGCACAGCGTATTACCATACGATGCAGCGAGGAAATGCCGCCAGCATCCGCAGTACAATGACATAAGGGATAATTATACGTAGATGTAGAGTATGTTAGTTAGGTTACTCCTAATCCTAAGGCCCAGCTTAAATGATAAATCGACGTTGAATTTTTTACATACTCGGCAGGAAACAGTCGATTTTAGTTTGTCAGTAAATTTTATGAGACAAAACAATTAATTGCGACTCTGTTTTAATTTAATTTAAAGATAGTAGTGAATATGTAGGTATTAAGTACTATTAGTACGATGGCTCTCAGGTGGATAGAAATTCCACAAATCAGTAAATAATAATGATTGATTACGTAAATAAGTGTACCTAATATTGTCTATAGACTGAAATATGATAAAGATAGAAATATGTGGTCTATTTCGGTGTAAAATTACTCAACACGTATTGTTGTAAGGGTTACCTTACCTTTTTTCTCAGAGGAGAGGAGACTTCGTTTACCATTGATACTTATAAGTAGGTAGGTAGTGAAACAAGAACCTTTGGATTCGTCGTGATATTCATAAAATTATGGCTTTTTAAACCGCTCTTTAGAAAAGATACTCTACCCTACCCTACCCTAGATGAACTTTTCTACCATTATTTTATTGCTGTGTGGACATCACCCGACACCTCCTATTTCTAGTTTAACTGGATTTTGCCATGGATAAACTGCAGTAAGAAGATTTAAGTCGACACAATTTTGAGTCCACTGCGTTTATGCATTTATTTTCCATGTCATCTAGAATGTTTTCTATTCGTCTCGGTCAAATTAAAGGTTAAAGCTAAAACTACACCTGGCCATCGTCCAGAAGCCTTTTATAACTACCTTTAGACGGCTTGTTTGCGAAAACATAAATAAAGAATTGGCAATCTTTATCCGTCCTCCTAATAATAAAACAAAACACGCTTATGCTCTTAGAAATACGGATTAAGATGGCGTAGTCACGAGATCGTCGGGATTTTTTTTTGACCGACAGGTCTAGGTTAGCTAAGCGAGAGTTGGCAATGTTACAGGATTCAAGTTCAATGTTTTCGCTAATTGCCTCGGCAGAATTATAATTAGCTGACATTCCTTACGTAGGTAGTATTTTAGGGCGACGTTAATGATGCTGACGCTAATGGAGAAGTTGTAGGTATCAAATGACCAGTTGGTGTAGGAAGGTAGGCAGTTGTAATGGGTATCAGACAAGTAGAAGAGCAGTAGGTGTACCTCTGTGAAATGCATACCGATTAATTTATTTTATGGCCAGTGACTCATCATAAAACAATTTGAAGTCACTTGCAACAGTTGCATTGCAACCCAGATGCTGCCGCAATCCTGCGGATCGTGCTATGAACAAGATCCGAGAAATTATCAGGCTTACCTGCTACAATAACTTTTTTAATGCCACATTTGGCCTTTTGAGAAGCAAATATGATTTTGCGTTTTACTACCTACTCGCCTTTTAGTAGGTTCAGGGGGGTTACCATGACGTACAAATGCGATTCAGTTTAGGTTCAGGGAAAGGGACAGTGATATAAGACGATTCCTATAGCCTTGTCCCTTTCTCTCGACCTAAACTGAATCGCATTAGTACGTCATGGTAACCCCCCAGGTAGAGTAAAGTGCAAGCAGGCTATAAATAAAGACTAGAAATTTGTATCTTTGGACAACGGGTGTTGTCTCTAAAATTACAATGCAAAACGACGAAACAACAGATACATGTTATATGTTAACAGTGTTAGTCTGTTAGTGGACGGATTTACCCTACTCACTATCTAAAGGTGCATTCAGACCAAACGAGCATTCGTTACCTATGCTATCCGCCACTCTTCGAAATCAACGAATCACGTTTTGCGTAACGATCGAATTTCGTAGAGTAGGAGGTTAGAATAGCGAATGCTCGTTTGGTCTGAATGCACCTTTAGTTTTGTACCAGTAGCCGTACCATGAGTACTCGCGTATTGATGCGTGCGAGCCGGATAAAAAGTAACCGCGCGTTAATAGCGTAGCGGTAGCTCATGGTAGGGCTACCGCAAACTACGAACGAAGTATTACCTTCTTGTCACACTTACATAAAAATACACAAGTGCGAGATAGATGCAACACTTCGTTCGTGGTTCGCGGTAGGGCCTCAGCTCACACATTCGCAACTCGTTCCGTTGAAGGACTCTGTACGGTAGCATAGCATGCCAGTTGCGTATCGTCCGCCCACGGAAAATATTATCTTTGTTAATGCGTTTACTCTAATGTATCGGAAACCTGGGTTCTCTCAACGTATCGGATGGAAACACCGATGTTAGATGTTTTGTTTATCGTCAAATATTACTCAATATCTTAATAAATTGTAAAATATGACCAGCCCACTCTTACTCACAGTTATTTTATGCCAGTCTGCAAGATAACTTTGATATACTCAATAATAACCTTGATCAATCTAGCTTAAGATATATTAGGAAATAGTATCAGCTACCACTGCTACCAGGCACAGAGTTATGGCAGCTGGATCTTTAGATTTTTTTGTCTATGGCCGACGTATACAGAGCGTAAGAAAAATAGTGGTAACTGCAGCTCTTTATGTAGTAAGTAGCCTATTTGTGGCAAAGTAGTTACAGATCACCTGAAGTAGGTACATTACCTACCTATGTATAGGTAACATTGTAAAATGTTGACGACAAGCAAAATTAATGTAAGTAGTATTTTTTCCCCCACTACCTACTGTATTTTGGCCCCGAGAGTTATTTTGAGCCCCAGTAATTTGGCAATGTGTCGTTTTTGTTGGCGATTTGGCTTGACGTCTCTGATGTACAGCTTCCTCAAGCCAGCCAGCTCACCTTGTGCTGTGCTGCCATATCGCCAAATATAACGCCACGTCTTTATTAGGTTGGCAGAGAATTGTCATTATTTTTAGATGACGACAACTTTGGCTCCTGCTTCTCATTATTTGATCGTATATGATTTTGAGTCGTAAAATAAACTAACTAACTTTTAAGACAAAATTAGCGTCAGTACCTATCTATGGAACCTTGTTGCACCATTTTTTGATTTAGTTTAGTATCTATTAATTTTTGATTTAGTTTTTACCAGTATGGTGATTTGAATTCTGTATCTGTCACCTTGGAATATTGTGGTGTAGTATGTACTTAAGTAGTAATGCGTAAGCAATGTCTAATCTATATAACTGTGTATACCTTGTACAATGATTCAGAATAAATCATATATTGAAAGAAGATTGTTGTTTCTCTAACGCCGTCCGTACAATATTTAATAAATTGTGCCCTTATGTAATAATTAACAGAGACTATGAATGTAAGTTTAATGTAATCACACAGATTAATTGAAAATGAATAGGTCCTACCCCATTTTGCGGATTTGGTTTCATACATTTTTATACGAGACGTTTTTATAACAATGCCTAGCCTGCATATGTTTTTGTGTTCGTTGCTGTCACAATAAGTGGAAGTGGTGGCTGGAAAACAGTATTAGATATCTACCCTTTCAATATCGTACGCCTAAAAAATATGACGAATGGTCCCGCCCGGCCTTGCACGCGCAGACGACTCTCAGAGTCCTCATTCCAAAAACTAACTAAACACGATCAATACGAGACCTTCAGATAACTAGCATAATCTGCACTCTGAGATCCCATACAGTTGGTATGTGTTACAAGAAAATGTTAGACTGGTGTTCTGCGAACTCGATTCATCCGCACTGGCGCATCTCATGGAAATACGCTGTCATATCTTGCACATTCCGAGCTATTTTCGCCGGCAAACATTCCCACTTCGACCTTTCCGTCCGACTCATAACACTCATTGAGTTTATAAGTGCCGTGTTTGAGGACATTAGGTAGTAAAACTCAAGGGCGAATTAAATTGATATCTTGGACCGAGAACGCATGTGCTGATGCTCTTAGATTGACAAACTTACTGAATGTGCATGGAGAGATTTGAATGGTCAGGTCAATGCGGGTAAGACCGTCTATCGGGAAAGTCCGTCTATCAACTGATTTCTGACCCTGATTGAACAGTATAATTATAAGGCGCATATAACGGACTTTCCTTCAAAATAAAATTACCCGCCGGACTTACCCGCACTGACCTTATTTAATATACGCGGGCCGATGTCAAGAGGGTTGTCAACGAATTAATCGAGATAATCCAGTGAATGAGTTTGTGGAATCTAAAAGTTATTATTGTTTTATCGTACATATTATCAAGGTCATCAAATACCTAATATTTAACGAAATTATTTCTAGAATGTTTAATGTCAATGTGAACATTTTCAATCTGACGATCGCTACATTTGGTCGACGCTTAAACGCTTCGCGACAAATATGCATCACGAACTTTCCAGCAGAATTTAGTAAATTAAAATTCGCGAGTAGGTATCTACAATTTTTTTTACTTTTCTATTGCGCATTAATGCTAATAAGATTGTTACTCGTATTGTAAACGCGTATTATATTTGTTGAAGGAGTTTACAAACGGACCATTCGTGGGCGCTGCGTTGTATTCGGTTCTGGAATGAGATGTTTTGCGGATGATTGGTTCCACGTGGCAGTAGTTAGCGTTCCCGAAACAATTCGTGTACGTGACCAAAGTCAGGAATATTTATACAATCTGGAAGAAGTAGGTATGACGTCCGCGAGTTCCACGAGTAACTGTTTAGCGCAAGTGGCTCAATTTTTTTTTGAAAATAGTGTAGGTACCTACCTACCAAGATGCTTAGGTACTCCTCAGTATATGAGGACGCCAAAAATTCGTATTGAATTGTACTGGCAACATGAAAGCGCAAAGTATACGATAAGTAGGTATATGTTTCGAGTTCAGCTTTGAATAGGATGTCATTGTTACTGTCAACTGATACACAATGACGTGGCTTAAGATCTGGACCGGGTGGCAATGGGCCCTAACTAGAAGGCACAGCCTTTCGAAAAAAACAATTTTTCGGATTGGTTCAAGAGTCTTCAGGTGATCGGGGGAGCATACATAAAAAATATCACGTCGAATTGTTAAATTCCTTTTCTTGAAGTCAGTTAAAAATGAACAATCGGCATCGTGGAATAAAATAAGCTTGCGACAGTTTTCACGAAAGCATCGTCCGCGAGACGCGAGGTGCTCAAAGGGTCGTCGCTTCGCATTCCGCGCATGCCCGGCTATTTATGAGGCGCTGGACGAAGCCGACCTCTCGCTCGCATTCCACGACACTTGGACATTTCTTCGGAAAATCTAGATAACTGGTACTCGGGACCGTTCTAACTTCACACTCTAGCTGTCTATTATCTCCAGGGTTTTTCGCCCCTGGTCAAAGGTGTTTTTGGTCAAAGGTATTGCCAAACTATAATATATTATTGTCTAAGTCGCGATTTATCAGATAATACTTTCGCTAGTGAAACTTTGTCGCTTTCACTCATTAAAACAAAATCGTATGGCACAGTTAACATGACAATTAATGCGACAAGGTAAGTATCACATCACATCATATCATCAGCCTATGATAGTCCACTGCTGGACGTAGGCCTCTCCTATTAGCTATGCATATAGACGCTTTAGGAGGTAAATGCCCATAATCGCCATGCTGGGCAAGCGGATTGGCGTTCGCAGTAATGTGTCCACTATGATTATGCTGCTGCCCATCATCAATCTCTTCGAACATCTTGCATTTTTCCTGTCTATGAGGTATTATTTGTTTTTTTTTTCATTTCTCTAATATGGATCGTCTTCTTGCATAGCCTTACTGGAAATAACATGTAAGGCCCTGTTATTTTACATATCCATACGCCTGCAAAGGAGTAGTAAGTGACCACACACAGGTAAATCAGCCGCGATCGCTATGCGATATCACCCGCCCACAAATAGATAGAAATCCGCAGTTCAAATATAGCTTTGCACCTGCAATCCTCAGACGGATTCACACCGACCACACAGCTTTAATCTGTGAAGGTAATAAGTACGGTTTTATTCGCATCATCAACGTCAGGGATTGCCGGATGTGTGAGTGGTCGGTGTGGACCACGGGTAGCCCTACCAAGCTGGCGGCCGCCCAAAATGACACCGCCGGAGGAATGTGCTGTTTATATCGTCTTCGCCCAGTTATTCTGATATTGCACGCTGAAATGTTAATATGATGTCGAAATGAGAATCTTTGTTCGCACTTTGTTCGCCCTGATCTCCACGTAGAGGATTTTCTGATAGGAAGCATATTGAAATAATTAAATATTATCCGTAACACGTTTCTAAAACTTAATTTAGGGCAGACAGGCAGCTGTATTTGATCTATTGTCTTACGTGATAGTGCAAGACAATAGATAAAATACAGCATAAATTTATTATTTCAAAAAGGCTTCGATAATTAGTGTATGTAGTGTTCATTAAAAATATAAAAGAAAAATAAGCTAGCGAATCAAGGTTGTAGAAGTTATGGTAATCAGCTGTTGGAATGACAACAACCTTTACAAAATTGGGAACATATTATCCAATTTGTCCGCCAGACAGCTGAACAGACCCAAGATATTTGACAAGTCTAAGTATTAGTATAATATTAATATGACTTTGCATTTGATTGCGTACGATTAACTGTTAAATAAATACGCTATATTATATTGGATATTGTCGTACTGAATGCTGTATGCAAATTATTCGCACGCCACTCTGTTATGTGAGCCCCTGGTTACCGTGACGTACTAATGCGGTTCAGTTTAGGTCGAGAGAAAGGGACAAGGCTATACGAGTCGTATATCACTGTCCCTTTCTCTGAATCTAAACTGAATCGCATTAGGACGTCATGGTAACCCCCCAGGACATCAAAATAAACATGCATAAGATTGCTTTGCTTAGCGTTCCCATCTCAGTAGCATTCTCAATGATTGCATTACTGTCCGATTCTAAATTTCGTTTTGCGTCTTCAGTTTTTTAAACCACGATCTGTGTAAACATTAGCACGTGTATGGCGCGCCTCACGCTACACGATGTCACAAGAGTCAGTTTTGCCCTGAATACCTCGCATTCCCGAGGGTCGCATCGCTATGAGATCTGCACGGGACACTTCATTTTATCATCTGTAAAAAAGTAATACACGTTCACGGATACTGCGCCATTTTAAATAATATTTCATGGCATAAAGAAAGCTAATACAAAATAAAAAACGGCCACGGATGCCACGACGTGTTTTGCTATCCCCTTTGCCTCTGTGATATCTTCTTGTTGTGGTAGGACGGCATCGACAACAGCCGTGTTGTGTCAAAACTCAAAACACACGTCATGTCCCTAATGCGTGTGTGTAAGTTTGGAGTTACCTTGAAGCTTTTGGTGTGGCACTAGGAAACGTTGCGACTTGCTAAAAACGTCTGCCTCCATATACTCCCTATGAGAAGTGCACGGCTGTGGACGGAACAGCACTTTTGCACTATATCGTGATGTAGTCATCACGAGGGATTATTTTGTCTATACATATATGGCTGTAGGTACTGTCCATGAAACTGTTAAAGTCAGTGTGGATAAGTCAGATGGATAATATTAAATTTTTAAGGAAATCCCGTCATATGCGTCTTATACTGTTCAGTTAGGGTCAGAAAACAGTTTAGATACGAACTTTCCTGATAGACAAGACAGTCTTAACCGCATTCATCATCATCATCATCATCATCATCATATCAGCCGAAAGACGTCCACTGCTGAACATAGGCCTCTCCCAACGATTGCCACAATGACCGGTCCTGCGCCACCCGCATCCAGCGGACTCCTGCGACCTTCACCAGGTCATCAGTCCACCTTGTGGGGGGCCTACCCACGCTACGCCTTCCGGTACGTGGCCGCCACTCAAGAACCTTCCCGCCCCAACGGCCATCGGTTCTACGCGCAATGTGCCCCGCCCACTGCCACTTCAGTTTAGCGATTCGGAGAGCTATTTCGGTTAACCGCATTAAGCTTAATAAAAATTAATACCTAATACTTGTAAGTTTTAACTTAACTATAACAGTGCCAAATGAAAAAAAGATCGCCGATTAATAATTCTGTGGACCCATGCGTGGGGACTATAGGTTGGTATATACTGAACAGGTCGAATGGCCGATGAAAACGAAGACGAAACTTGTGAACAAGAACGCTTTCAAAGTGGACAGCCGAAACAGTAGGTAGTTCTTTGTCCAGTTTTAAGTGATAGGTAATAGTTTTAGTTATTTATACGCTGATAGGATAGACTAAGATGTCAAGCTATTGATTATTACAATCTGAAATCATGGAAAAACATCACGATTTATCGAACATGGCACGCTGAAAGTGTCCCACTTCCACGATGACACGATGTCACAATATGTCCCGAATGCCACGCATTCCTTGCCTTGTCGTCACGGGAACAACCGCGAAGAACCCATGACGCGTAATAAAAATTAAAATTACATTGGAATGACAATGACAGTTACCACTCTGTTTTTTATAGACATACAAATAGCTCGAAATTATTGAAAATCACTTGCACTGCCATTGCCATACTTCTGAAATCTGCTTATTTCTACCAATCAAGTAAGGTTTATTATAATAGAATAGGGATGATGACTGTAGTTAAAATAAATTATTTAACATTATGCACGACATAATACACGAAGAAATTATTACTAAGATGTAGATTGCAATAATTTTTTTACAGAACTTCTATTCAATAAATTGAAAAGAACTTAAAAGAGTAGTTCATTTTTCAGTACTCAAACGTGACGTCACTTTTGAGTATTTCATATAAAATTCCATAGTGGTGATCGTTTTGACAGTTTGAAAAAAGATACTGATTTGATTTGATTTGAGTGATTACTTATGCCTATTATTAAGTTGACTGAACCTTGTTCCAAGCCTAATTTGTAGGCTTGGAACAAGGTTAGTACTTAACTTAATATAAATTTTAGTTTTAGGTAAAATTTGTCTATTAAGTTGACTGAACCTTGTTCCAAGCCTACAAATTAGGCTTGTAACAAGGTTAGTAACTTAATATAAATTTTAGTTTTAGGTAAAATTTGTCTATTAAAAATTAGTTCAATATTTTGTTTATACATACATAAGTTGTTCATTTTAATATTTTCTTTACAATAGGTTTCACTAGTTTGTAATAATAAATAAAATATATTTCGTAAGTAACATTATCTATCACTATGATAGCGTATTTTATGTTTATAAGTATTTCGTGTCATAACTATAAGCCATGAAACATGGTCCAGAGGCAATGAATGTCTCGAGGACGAGGGACAAATTTTATTGTTAGTCTGTCTGTACTTTGGTATGTATAGTAGGTATATGTATTTAGTTGTATTCACGGAATGTGAGCGTGCACAATAGTCCTCCGCTCTGTGGTTTTGCAAGGTCTTTAGTGTAGTTCAGAACGTTGTGTTTATAATTATGCGGATAATGCCTATATAGCATACTAGGATTGGTTAACTCCAGTATTGTTACCATGAGTTTTTGGTGCCCGTAAATTGCATGGCTACATGGTTTAGTAGGAAACACCAAACAAGAACCCCGCGTTGGCCGCGTGGTCATTTCTGTAAGAATACATTTGTCACTACCCCAACTCTTCCCGTGGGTGTCGTTAGAGCGACTAAGGGATTTGAATTGTCACTGACCAATAAATGGTTGAAGATTAATAATGGGCAGCAGCATCATCATAGTGTAGAGGACACAGTACTGAGATCGTCCACCCGCTTGCCCAGCGTGACGATAAGGGCATTTACCTCCCAATGCGTCCATAATTATGCTCAGGTAATAGAAGAGGCCTTTATCCAGCAGCGTAATGATATTGCAAAAATCTACTAAGTAATTGCAAAAATTTAGGTACCCTAATTAGTGTAATTAGTAATTGTGTATTTTTCTCACATTTGTTCCTTTGCTCATGCAAACGTCATCATTTGAAACCGAATGTTTAGATAAATGGTGTAGTGTTTTTGTACGGGTTTGTTTGCTGCATTCGAACAGAAGAAAGAGATGTGTAACACCACACAGAGATATCAAAGAATACATACTCGTAAATCGCCCTAGGCCCAAATACTACGACCAAAAAGTAAACAAAACATAAAAACATGTTTTTGTATGTTGCTGTGATCAATAGCAGCTGCTTCATATTGATATACGGTAAAACAGTCGTGACAGAATTGAGAAGCAATATAAATACCGTGTCACGGCTTCGAACTGGATTCCATTGGGCTGGATAGTCTCAGGACCGGCCTTAATTCCACGTTCGCGGGTAAACAGACTGGTAACAGTCAGTGTACGCATATTTATCGGCGTGACCTAGGTAAATGAATTTTTTAAATATGCGTACACTTCGGAACTTATTACTAGGCGTAGAGGGCATAAATTTGAATACAGATGTCAACATTATGGTGGCGTCCGGACTACGATCTAGCAAGCCAATCGGACGGAAATGAAAGCATCGTATACCTATTACCTATTGTATCACAGTGGCTGCTTATTCTGACAGTGAGTACAAGTGCAGTAGGTACTAATTGCATGACTGGGAAAGAAACACGTTAAGTATGTATTGAAGCTGGTGATTTTTCGCTTCTCATCCAGCTAGGCCTGCCCTTCTCCATATGAAATGAACATTTTGATCACTTTTTTTCCTAATCGGAATACGACACCGAAATGGTTCTAATGGCACTTAGTCAACCCTTGTAAACTCGATATATGTTTTGTTGTCATAAATAGCGTAACGTTTAAGTATATCGAGCCTTATTGTAATGTAATATCCACTGACATGCTTTACGTAGCTGTGGCTACATCTACATGCCATCACTCTTATTTTAATAAAAATAATAATTAATAATAATATCTCATTTTAATAATAATAATTTCATAGCAATAAAAATCTATCGCAAAGCTTATGGGTGGATGTTATAAAGCATGATTGTGTTACGGCATTTTTGAATTAAATAGCATTAGGTAAATAAGAAGATAAGCAATAATATTTCAAATAACTTGAAAATGGCAGATTTTTCAGGTAGGTAAGACATGTTACTATTAAATATCAAAATCGCATTTTTAACTGATGTTTCTTGGGTCCATAAAACCCGTCTGCGAGGCTATAATTTTTGATTCAGATTTATAGTGCGCGAGTCAGCCAATTGCTCTCGTTACCGAAGAAATGCGCATAAAAGTTTTTATGTCCGTGGTTATACGTACGCCATTCAGTATTGCCTGATGAAATATTGAGGGACATGTATTGTGGACTGTGGCTAACGAGGACTCGGGTTATACCGTGTCGGGCCTGGCATGAACGTGAACGAATTTGCTGGTCATTTGCTCTTTGCTCTTACTATATGAGGGTATTTATTGTCAATAATACAGGGTGATCGATATGAAGTGTTACCAAGTAGATTTTTTTAACTCTGATGTCTAAGTAATAGCGGCTTATTATCGGAAATATGTTTTAGACACCGCATTGAAGTCTTAGGCATGCAAACATTTGGGTTGTAGACCGCAAACATAAGAACGAAACAGAGCTTCGGCTTATAAAGCTCGTAAGAACCAAAAATGGCTGAAAACCGATTTCCACGTGTTATTTCTCCAGTGCAGTGAGTTTCGAACTTTTTATCTGGTCTATTGTGAAGAGAAAGGTGAGAGCAATTAAACATGCTAGTAGAAATGCAATGAAGAAAGCACAGATCAGTATAGATAGCTAACGGTGGCATGGAACATGTCGCAGCGTTATGGCCGATAGGCCTTTATAGTGTGACAGATGCGCGCCCTATGAGCCAGTCGCAACTTACCCGCGACTGCAGGATGAGCTCGGACATATACGCAAAATGCCGAATTGTGCCGTTATTTCTTGTAAAAATAGGAGTGTAAATAAACATTTCAAGGACTATTGAGTCACGTACCACATGAAAGTATTTAATTTTTTAGTTATCAGTTGACAAAACCACGTATTTTTACAAATAATATATAACAACAAACCGCTGACATAAATGTCATAATGATTTTACTTGGGCGTACCAATTGGTTGAACTATTCAGTGACAAATTGTATGTGCGTTTTACATTGACGGCTTAGAATAGCCAGCAAGTTGCAATTTGGTAAGTGACCGTGCAATGTATCCAATTGCTAGCGATATTCACAACCGTACTGTCATTTCTTGGTACGGCCGCTGCGAGCAGGCCGCGAACTAGAGGTACATCTGACCGTGCCGATAGTCCGTGGGCTAGTCGGTCTGAAATTAGAAAACGGTATAATAAACGGTATAATAACTTTAAAAAAATATTTAATATTTCTAGCGTCATGACTCCTATGTAAAAACACGACACAAATAAAATCAAAATCACGAAATGTTCATAAATTTGGTCATAATTAATTATTGGTTGGTTTTAGCAATATGGTGTATATGCAAAATATGAAGTTACAGATATGCCTTTAATTTTGTTCAAGAGAGTAATTACAGTAATTAGATATATTTAATAGTTCTCGAGATATACTTGATTTTGGAAAACTTGAGATCCACCATCTTTAATTGGCCCCCATTTTTGTTAGGTAGCACTTATAAATGGCAATCTTGCATTTTTGACGTTTTTATAAGCTTACCTAACAGCCGTGAAAAGGAAAATTTTTACCTCCTAATTTGAACCATACCTGTCATACAACGGAAATCTTGGAATAGCCCGTATGTAGGGATTGCAATTGCTGGATCCAGCATCCAGCAATCCAGCTGGATCCAGCGCATTTTTTGGTCTGCTGGATCCAGCAGCCAGTGCTGGATCCAGCGCTGCGGATCCGCAAATAAAGTTTACCAAAAAAATGCACAATTAGAACTTTTGCATAAACTTATTTTACGTCGTGTTTGAAACGGATCCGCGATCCCGCGCTTAGTCCTTGGGGGCCGTGACTAATACGAGTGCTCCTTCAAACTTATGGTTGAATCAATGTGTATGTCTAGAAGTGGGAAAGAGTGGACACTTGGACAGATTCTAATGTAGTGCTTCGGAATGAGAAATCTATGTTTATGCTACGTTTTTGGTAGGGTCTAAATTGCATGAGTTTGGTTTTATTGAAATTAAGCTTTAAATTGTGATCATCCAATCAGGTTACGATCTTTTGAATGGTTGTATTTAAGCTATTATTTAAATTTAATTCTTTGTGGCAAGGTATTATTACAGATTATATGTCGTCAGCAAAAAGAGTACAAAATTTACTCGCCTTGGGGTATTGGTCGAGTAATATTCGTTTTATCTGATTGAAATGTTAGTATGGTACCTGTGATGTAATTGTGACATTCTTTTCAATTCAACACATTGTGTACGACCTGTAAGGCATGGTATGAATAAATTGTGAGCTGAGCCTCTAATACCTATTCCAAATAATTTTTGCAATAAAATGTCATGTACAACACAATCATAAGCTTTGCTCATATCAACATACCAATAGCATATTTTCTGTCATTTATTGTGTTTAAAACTTCGTTTATGTACTTGGAAAAGTGCTGACGATGTTGAGGGATCTTTTAGGAAACCGTTTTAAGAATCGTTCAATATTTTAAACTTTCCACAAAAGGAATATAATCGGTTTGACATAGCGGTTTCAAACATTTTGGAAAAAGCTGGTAGAAGGGCTATGGGGCGATAATTACTACATTCATTGTGATTGCCTTTTTTATATTATACAGGTTTAATAACTGAAATTTAAAGGAGATCTTGGGACTGTTCCTTCTGTAAAAGACTGGGTAATGAGCAGTGTCAAAGAAAGGGTTAACGCTTCAGCGCATTTTTTTTACTAAATGTGGTGGCAACTCATCTTGGCCTAAACTTATTTTATTTTAGTGACATTTAATTAGTTTGCGGAGCCAGTTTTTTTTTAATTCTATCCAATTTTAAATTACACTACACACTAAAAGGTAGGTACACTAAAAGGTTTCCAATAAATAAAATAATTAAAAAGTAAAAAAACACGACTGCCGTTTTAAGCGAACTAAAAAGTCACAAACAATTCCTTTTTCAGGTTAATTCTTGTAAACGTACATGTAGGCGCTTGTCTTAATACTATACATATTTTAATAGTCGTGTTTTTTAACTTTTTTTTTTTTGGAAACCTTTTAATGTGCAGTATAGTTTAAAATTGGATAGAATTTCAAAAACTGACTCCGCAGAGGGCTGAAGCTTCGCTCCGGGGACAACCTGTAATATCACCATCTGAAAACTCGCTCTACCTTAACCTACTACTACATTTTAATACATAATAATAGGACAAGCGCCTATATGTAGATACGCTTACTTTTCAGTTCGCTTAAAACGGCAGTCATGTTTTTTAATTTCATAATTATCTTATTTTTTAATATATAATGCTCACAAAACTGCGCGTTATTATCCTCCCTTTCATTACATTAAATATTATTATTAATAATCGACCCGTTTTATGGCAAAAAGTAGTTTTTTTTTGCTATTTTTTCTACCTGCTGGATCCGCGCTGGATCCAGCTGGATTGACGGCGATCCAGCAAAAATCCAGCTGGATTGAAAACACTGCTGGATTGCAATCCCTACCCGTATGCCTATTAGCTACCACTTTGAGATGTCTATCATACTTTTTAACATCCTTATGAATATGTCTAACTACTGTAAAAAGGACACTTGGTACCCCCAAATTATACCGTTTTCTAATTTCAGGCCGACTAGCCCACGGACTACGATGACAAATAGGGTTGATAAATTGTTGATGTATTTGATTATATTCAATTTTTCTTTCATATTTTGACCTTTGTATCAATATCTTATCTTCATAAAAGTAAAACAATATATATAGATTATATCGCGTATTATATTATTTTGAGCCTTTTACAATAACCGTTGTCAAAGGTTGAAATTGTTTTATTTAAATATGTGACCATCGCGGAAACGGCTGATAACATTATGTTTATTAAGGATACAGTACAACCGTCTAAATAATTATTTGTTCATTTGATTCCCAGCCACAATTAAGATAATATCGTTAATAAATTGCTTTGTTCATATTCAAATATATGTTTATAATTGACATTCTGTAGTTTATTATTTACAAACCAGATCCGACATGAAAGTAAGAAAAAAGTTTTCTAATTTATTATTTAACGACATAAAATGAAAACAAACAATATAAGGACTTAACTTAACTACCTACAAATCAAAAATTTGGCCTAAATCGCCGTCAGTGGGCAAGGTACCCAGAAGGCTGGCCGCATTCCCCCGTTGCATAGCTATACTTAAACGCTGTGCAAGGTACTGGCCAGCCCTCTGGTCGCCTGAGGTCTCTCTTAGGCGAGCCGCTATATAGATCTTTAAAAAGTCCATGTGCACTTGGCCCCCATGGCCCCAAGGTCTCCACACCAGACTTTCGGCTAATGATGCCGCGGCGCCAGCAGCAACGCCGGTGACCGAAACATGGGACGGCGCCAGTGTCAAATCAGGTGGCGTCCCAAACTAGCGGCCGGCCCATGCTCCAGGGCACCAGCGTCATTCCGTCAGGCCTCTTGCCGTCGTCCCTGGCCAGACCGTTGGGCTCTAGGACGGCCGGTATTTTCGCGCTAACAAGGGCGCGACTAGGGCTTGCATTCCGGAATTCGGAATTTCGAAATATCGGAATTTCGGACCGAATTTGCTGATTTTACAGTTCCGGAATTGACTCAGCTAATATCGGAATTCCGGAATTAAAAAAAGTGTTTTCATTATATGGATAAACATAAAATATCGATAAGTGATTTGCAAAAAAATGTATCATGTTTTATTTTCTGTAAAATAAACTGTGTTACTACTAGGCAACTACTAAATCACGAAAACTGCCCAAGTTAAGCAACGATCCTGTACCAGATTTTTGGGTTGCAATTATGTAACGTTATTTTTGTTTTAGCCCTTCGATGTTAATAAGAATCTTAACCTTTGCCTTAAGTCTCCACTTAGTCTAATATCAAGTAGCATTCCAACAAAAGGTTTACTTTCATGCGAGTGAGACAAAATTACTTTTAGCGACTTATTTTGTCTGTCTCTTTAAGCATTGAAGTATGTAGTTGCATTTGCAATTATAAATTATCAATCAGTAAATCAGTACAGAGTTACCGACGAGTAAAGTGTGACGTGACGTAGTGAGATTGTAACTTCTGTGCTTCGGGTGCTGTAAATAAGTGTTATGTGCTCATCATAAATACACAATATAAATATATATTTTTCGTTTTTACTATAACTGCCGTCTGTCTAGTAAAAAGGTAGTTGTTGTATCTTAGATACGAGAATTTGAAATTACGGATTCAAATTTGAGTGTCTTCGTTGATTATTAATAATTTTTATATGATCTCAGTAGGATGACATGACAATATTAGTAAGACTCGACAATTTGTAATTAAAGTTTATAGGTACGTAACTGATTGTTGCCAAGATTGTAACCCGTATATAATAACTAATGTTTCTAATTTTAATTACTATAAAGTAGAATCCGTTTATAGCGACGCGCATGTGACCGATGATTAGGGCTTGCATTCCGGAATTCCGGAATTTCTAAATATCGGAATTTCGGACCGATTTGGCTGTTTTTACAGTTCCGGAACTGACACAGCTAATATCGGAATTCCGGAATTGAAAAAAAGTGTTTTTATTATATGGATAAACATAAAATATCAACACGATTATGATAATTAGGTACAGAATACAAAGCCACGGCAAGATATATCGATAAGTAGTTTGCCACAAATTGTATTATGTTTTATTTTCTGTAAAATAAACTGTGTTTACTAAATATTACTAGGTACTACTAAACCACGAAAACTGGCCAAGATAAGGAACGATCCTGTACCATAATTAATTATCAATTGGGTAGCAATTATTTAACGTTATTTTTCTTTTAGCCCTTCGATAATTATACGCTATTTATATGTCGAAGAATCGTAACCTTTGACTTAAGTCTCCATTTGGTCTAATATCAAGTAGCATTCGAATAAAGTAAAACATTGGTATTTGTAATTAAAGTTGTTTTAACAGTGTATTGCTGACCACGTTTAGAAACTATAATGTCGTATAAACTTTTCTAGATATAGCCTAGTTACAGAGTTATTACCAATTGAAAAAAAAATGTTGTTACACAGTACGAAAGGTTTTTTTAACGGCGTTGGTACCATTATGGAAAATAGTCTCACTAACCTCATTAATAGATGTCAAAAAGTGAGAAATAACACCTTTAAAAAATGTGGTTTTCTTAAAAAAACGTTAATACTCATTTTAAGTGCTAGTTTTATAACAAATACTTTTTATGTTAAAATACATTCAAAAATAGAAAAGATAAAATTATTTTTTTTTTCGCCAAAAATGACTAAACTCATATAATATTTATTGTTTGTTTTTACATCAAATATGCGTGGTTAAAATCTTTCGGGTTTTAAGAGCCCAAGGTGTATACACCATGTTTTTATTGATTTCCGTTAAATTAAGGGGAAGATTATTTAGGTCCAAAATGATCAATTTCTCTAAGAAACTAGTATCTTAACTCTTACTGTTATTGAGTTATTAAAAAAATAAGTTTAATGAATGAACAAGTGTAGTGCAAACTTTATTACATCCTAATGTTACTTAATTTGACGTGTGACGTCAGGCACCTGAGATCTTATTCTTAAGGTTTTCTCACACTTACCATTTCAATTATTATCTATGAAAACAAAAGCCGATATACCAGGCAACTTTAATAAATGTCCCAAGTAACCTGTCCAATTTAACGGAAATCAATAAGACACAGTGTCTAATGACTAATGTTTCTGATTTGAATTACCATACCTATAAGTACTAAGTATTTGGTATAAGAACGTAACCTTAATTTATTGACGAACAATACAATGTGCCCACGAGGAAAGGGAAAAAATTAACAGCGGATTGATGATCAGATTTAAAGTTACAAATGTCGTATAAAGTTTACCGGATGCCATCTTTTTTAAGAGAAAATGTCTTGAATTACCGTTTTAGACCTTACGCATTTTAGGTAACGATTTTGTCTCTGTGTTGCCTTAGTCAAGACCAACAACACAAAAGTCACACTTAATTGACAAACATCAAATGGACAAACAATCTTTTATTTTTATTACCTAAAACATTAAAATGCATTTTTTGCGATAGTTTCAATAATTTAATAGCATAATTTTTAAAAAGTGCAGTATTCGAAATCAAATCTTGCTTATCCTATCTTCATGCTTCTTTTAGCTCCTTCAAACACTGATGCATCAAACTTCATAGAATCCCTGTGTACCCATTTAGAGACTATTAAATCAAGTAGAAATATCATAATAACAGGCGATATTAATATTAATCTTATTCCCCGAAGCAACGAACCTGCACACGACACCAAAAATAGGCAGATTTATCTCGACATGCTAGCTACTCAGGGGATACTTCCGGGACATACGCTGCCAACAAGAGATAAAAACTGTCTTGATCATGTCATGGTTAAAATTGGCGATTGTTGTACATCCGCTCACATAGCAATCCTAGAGACATCTATCACAGATCACCAAACTATACTCCTTGTAATGAAACGAATTAGGGATAAAAATAGTCCACAAAAGAATATCGAAAAAGTAGACTTTAACGTAGCACTAAAAAATTTGCAAAATAAAAATATCGATCTTCTTTTGCTTAATAATGACCCCAATTTCGTTGCTGAACAACTTATTCATAAAATCATAACTTCACTTGACGAAAGTAAAAAAATAATAAACGTCCCACACAAACTACGCAATATAAAGCCATGGATCACTCCGGGCTTACTTCGTTGTATAAGGAACCGTAACAAGATGCAAAAAAACTTACGTGCTGATCCTACCAATGAAGTCCTGCGTTTGACATACCGTAGATACCGCAATTTCTGTAATAAAATTATTAGGAAACAAAAACAGAAATACGACAGAGAACTTCTTACCAAATCTTCTAAAAACCCAAAAGCGTTGTGGATAGCTATCAGAAAAGTAACCAATTACAAACCTACGAAAACTCAAAATTTACAATTATTAAGCTCGAAATCTTCTCCTCTAGAAGCAGTTAATTACGTCAATAAATACTTCGCCAATGTGGGCAGACATCTTGCAGAAAATATAGCCCACAGTAACTATGTAGATCCACCCGACTTGTACATACCAACCCCGACCTATCCAGCTTCTTTTGTACTTTTCAACTCAGACCCAAAAGAAATAGACAACATCATTACTAATCTTAAATCAGATAGCGCACCTGGATGGGATGGGATAAACTCTCATTTTCTAAAATTAGCCAAGCCTATGATCGTACCTGTTATTAGTCACCTAGTCAACCTCTGCTTTGACAAAGGTATCTTCCCGCGCCCACTAAAGCAATCCATTGTAACCCCAGTGTTCAAGGGTGGAGAGAGAGACAGTGCCAACAACTATCGACCTATTTCTGTATTGCCTGCCATCTCTAAGATTATTGAAAAAGCATTAAACAATCGGCTTAAAACCTACCTAAACAGTTTTAATATACTCTCACAATCGCAGTTCGGTTTTAGAAATGGCAGGTCCACGGAGGATGCTGTCCTGGCACTTACTTCTGAAATAACGAAGGTCACGGACGATGGTGAGAAGTGCGTGACAGTGTTCCTTGACCTAAAGAAGGCCTTTGATACGGTCTCTCCCTCCATTCTTGTGCAGAAACTAGAACGAATAGGGATCCGCGGGACTCCCTTGGAACTGTTTCGGGACTACATGTGCGACCGCAGACAAAGAGTGAGGGTCGGCGACTGTGTGAGTCAGGAGGAGGAAGTCACCTTTGGTGTCCCCCAGGGAAGTATCCTCGGTCCCACCCTCTTCCTGATTTACATAAACGACCTTACTAATCTCAGACTTGACAATGGGCTTGTTTTCTCCTATGCTGACGACACAGCTGTACTCTTTAAAGCTAAAACATGGGAGTCCGCATATGTTTACGCTGAAAGAGGTATAAAGCTGATTACCACCTGGCTAAAAGAGAACCTTCTAACGCTGAACGTGGAGAAAACAAACTACATGTGCTTTTCCAAATATCAAAATACACAACCTAAACCTGACAAAACTTTAAAAATACACACATGTAATCAAGACTTACCCACTTCATGTAATTGTGAACATCTTAGTAAAGTAGTAGACACCAAATACCTTGGGGTCATCCTTGACCAGCGGCTGAGCTGGCACTCCCATATCGAGTACATCAAAAACCGCATCAGAAAACTGATATGGATATTTAAAATATTAAGAAATGTCGCCAATAAAAATTTACTCTCCCAATTGTACAAAACTCTAGCACAATCGGTAATAAGTTATTGTATCGTGGCGTGGGGCGGTGCTACTAAGATTAAATTCCTAGAGCTGGAGAGAGGACAGAGATGCCTACTCAAGGTAATGCAAAGTCTGCCAAGAAGATACCCAACTAGCAATTTGTATCAAGAGCTAAACCTCTTAAGCACAAGGCAGCTATATGTGTCACTAGCAGTGCTCAGACTACATAAGAAACTCTTCTTTAACCCGTCCTTGCTCCTGCGAAGACGAAACCATGTGGTGGCTCCTTCTTGGCCAGCTAAGTCGCAATTTGCAAAGAGACAATATAATGCCCTATCATCCAAAATCTATAATAAATTAAATAAAACTCTAGATATCTACCCAATGCAACAAAGCAAATGTAAAAAAGTAATAACTCAATGGTTGCTGAAATTAAGTTATGAAGACACAGAATCACTCCTTACGACCGTATAAATATAATGTATATTATAATCAGAAATACATTGTACCCCCACATACACACCCACACAAACACACACACACACACACACACACACACACACACACACACACACACACACCATAAATATAAGTTTAGATTTAAGAAATGTTCTCACCTAGAGTATGAATGTATCTAGCTCTAGTAAATAATACATGTAGATAAGTTATTTGAGCATTGTAATATTCACAATTCACATAGTAATGTATTTACCTAAAATAGCACTAATTAAATGTTCCGAATGGAAGTAGCGAAACCTCCTAACACAAGTATTTTTATACTTACATGGAGGTTTCGGCCACTAACTCAAGTTGTAACCTATATTTTATATACCAATAAATATATTTTGATTTTGATTTTTTTTTGATTTAGGCAGGAATATGCTGTTAAAATTTTTCTCTTTCCTCATGAGCATCTTGTATACAAATCGTATTGAAATTTTATGTTTTATTTGAATAATACCTAGTTTTACAAAATTTTCGTTAGTTCCGGAACTGGTTCCGGAATTCCGGAATTGAAGTATAATATCGGAAATCAGTTCCGGAACTGAAAATGGTCCGATATTGCAAGCCCTACCGATGATATTACTAATCGGAAGACGTACTAAACGTTTTTACCTACTCTGGCACTTCAAAAAGGCATTAGCGTACCACTATCGCCAAGCAATTGCTCATAAACAACTATCAATTTTGTCTTGTCAGTTGAAGGTGAATTTTATTTCGTATTTTCTGACTTGATTGGTATCAAGTCGTGGCGTGTGGGGCACGAAATGTTTTGACTGCATTTCAAGCCTATGGCGGCGAAAAAGTTAATTTTGTCTGAATAGTAGGTTATAAATGAATTTTTTGTATTAATATGACCATAAGATATTAATTCAAATCATAATTTTTTTCTTACATAAACACGTCGTCGTCGTTATAACTGGTCAATTATATGGTAAATTTCGTCGTTAAAGGCAGACGATCATAATTAGCGGAGTCGTAATAAGCGAATGTACTTTCATAGTGGCTCATACTAAAAAACTAACCATAATATGCCTATGGACACGTCACTAAAAACGCTTGGTTAATATATGCGGAGTCGTACTAAATGGACTGTCCTTGGCGGATTTATGACCAGATTTGAAATTAAAGATGTCGTATAATGTTTGCCGGATTCCGTCTATTTTAAGAGAAAATGTTTTTTTTCAACTGTTTTAAACCGTTACGCATTTTAAGAAACAATTTTGTTGCTGTGTTGCCTTAGTTTTGTCACACTTGTTGACAAACATCAAAATGACAAAATATATTACCTAAAACTTTAAAATACATTGTTTGCGATAGTTTTATTTATATAATATAATACTTTTTACGTAGTGCAGCATTCAAAATCCAAAAAAAATACAAAAAAGTTTTATGTTTTGCTTGTTACCCAAAACTCGTATAACATTTCTTGCTTCTGTTGCCTTAGGAATATGCTGTTAAACATTTTCCCTTTCCTTATGGGCACCTTGTATACAAATCACATTGCAATTTCTCGTTTTATTTAAATAATACCTAATTTTACAAAATTTTCGTCAATTCCGGAACTAGTTCCGGAATTCCGGAATTGAAGTATAATATCGGAAATCAGTTCCGGAACTGAAAATGGCCCGATATTGCAAGCCCTAGGCGCGACGAATAACATAATGTTTATAAAGATTAGATACATCGTCCAATGCGATACTTTAAGCTGTATTTATTTCTATATAATGTTTATTTATTTCTTATTGAATGATAGATCGATTTTAATGTTTTTCTTAATATTCCGGCCTTATCAAATATCTATGGATAGTAAATTATCGACGTAGCCTCCTCTCTAGTGCCGCGTCATATGGTAGCGCTTTAACCAATCACAGCGTGGCAAAGGCCTGACCTCGGAGACACCGAGACTCATTACAATTTCGCTTCGTTACAAATCTCTCTCTTTCATATATCTATGGAAGAAAGCGAACGTAATTCACTGGCACATACCACTAGTGGTCACAAACGCAAATTTTCAAAAGTGCTGCGAGCAAATATTTTTTTTTCCATTTGAAGACCATAGTCAAGGCAACAGGTAGTAAATTGGCTTAAAGTAAATTTGATCACAAAATGTAATATTTTTTCTTTTGTTTTTTCTTACTTATACTTAGTATTAATAAATTGTAAAAATTCGCAGTCCTTTGAAATTGGTAACACGTCATATCGTTCACTCCGTATATACTGCGGAGTGACGTGCTTATAGGGTGACATCTGGGTCGTGGGGCAAGAGTGAACAGTTATCTGGGGACAGTGACGCTGAGTAACTAACAATCAAGAAATCACGAACAATTTTTCTTCATTATGAGTTTATTGAGCCTTAATTGAAAGATAAATCGTTAGTATAGGTGAAAAACTTAAGAAAGTCACCTGCTGTATGTGTGAGTCACGTATTCGAATAGAGAACACATGTTTAAAATTAGTACACAAACAAAACAAACGCCTATTCGAACACATTACTCACACATACAACAGGTGACTTTCTTAAGTTTTTCACCTATAGTAACTATAATTAAATGGATTCTCGAATAACTTGTGTAATATGTATCTATATATGTATTTATTTATTTTTGAAAAGACGCTATATTAGCTAATCATTGAACGATTAGTTTCCTTTGAGCACATAAGTATAATTATAAACTTATACAGCCATATAAATACTTACTCCCAAAAATAAAATATTACTTACTTTCGTAACACTTGTACAGTGATTTCATTTTCTCGTGGGAAATCCGAGCATAAATTATAAAGAAGCATTGTATGTATATTACATAATCTTTCAGCAGCTTGTTTACCATGGATTATTTGCAATAGCATTTCAATCTGTAGTAACATACTGTAACCCCAGTTACACCACATGATTCATAAAAATCTCGCTGCGCGTTTTACACGCGGCGCAAGGTTACCTTCATTGCACGGGACATACACTAATCAAGAAGTAGGATTTACCGTTGTTCTGTCATTTATTTCTGACATTCTTAATTAAAACTAGAACTACATACAGTCAAGTGCAAAAATAAGTATCGAAAGAATCCGCTCATAAATATGTTACGACGTTCTTATAACACAGAATTAGAGTGCACTGGGACATATTTTTGAGCATTTTTGTATACACCTTTTTAACCTTTTTTGTCTTTGACTGTACAAAATAACATTTTGTCTAAATATGTACCTACTTAAAATGGCTTGATCTGAGCAAGTTGTAGTTTTTCTGTAGGCGCGCCCTTTCAACTCACAATAAGAGAAATATCTGAAAGTGAAGTGAACAATCGCTCATTGTGTTTTTGTTCCATTGCATTTTGGCTGACTAAATTGAGGGTTTTTCGTTACAGAGAAAGAGATAGAGTACAAGATGACTTAGCCCCACTTGTTCAATCTCTGGTTGACCAATGAAGCAATAAATACAACGTTTACATAGATTTTACTACTACTATTCATTTAATGTCGTGTTAGCGACGACCTAGCACCCGTTACCGCACTTGTGGGTATAATCGTAGTATGTACGTGAAAAAAAATTGCATCAGCTACAAGTGAGTCGAGTAAAGTGACTTACTTTTCTTCCATACCTGTGTAACCAGCTTCTCGTTTCGCGTATCAAAGGGTAAATTCCTCAGTTTTGGCGCCACGTTTCGTAAACAGTTTATTTATACGACTGTAAAATATCGTTCTGTTTCTGTTGTCTATATGTCGTGAATGTTTATTTTCGCATTCCGGGCCGGGCTATTTCGTGAGTATGTTTTGGTGAGTCAACATTCAGGTATTTTTAACTTAACGCAACTGTTTTTGTTTTTATCAAACGCTATTCATTGATTTGTAGACTTATAAATAGGGGTCGGAACTATGGGTGTAAAACTTTAACAAAACTTCTCAAGTGGAGTTGACATAGCACATACAACATCACACATTATAAGTTGAAGATTCCGAGATAGGATACAGAATTTTCAATAATATTCGTATTTTTCTTGGTTTAAGTGTTCCCATGTGTTTTATTTTAAAGTTTTGTTAAAGTTTTGCACCCATAGTCCCGACCCCTACTTATAAAGCTCTTGTTTTTCCACGGAGGAGTGGACGTTCTGCTGTCACGCAAAATTAAAGTAAACATCTAAGTACAGTCAAGGGCATTAATACATATACACTTCTCCATACTGATCCCTTACAAATGTGTATATATATTAATGCCCTCGACTGTACCTAAATATGGTATGGGGAGTAAGGGGAGAACGGAAATAACAACTTTATCCGGCCCAACAGTCAACCTCATCTGCACGCGTCGGTGGTTCGTTACGAATAGCTGGCGGCGGCGTACACTGGACGCCGCGGTGCTCCCTGCTGGATAACGGACGAGGCTCTGGCGACCGAGCAATGGCGGTATAACCATATCACCGGTCGGGCAACCAATCGAAGAGGCAACAGCGGCCTTGGAGTCTAAATATCTCCTAAAATGTCTGAGGCAGAAGGCAACGGGAAACCACTGCTTCATATTTTCCCAAGAAAGTTAGCATGAAAGGTGGTATCAGAGTAGATGGTATGTCTGGCGATCCGGCTGACGCCCGGCGCCATCTCCCCGGGAGAGGTGGTGTGAAATGTACTACCGGCCATGCGCTCGTGGCTCGTCAGGCGCCGCATGGAAATTCAGCTACTGATGTAAACAACTATAAGTCGATTCGCCATCCTCATCGCATCGGAACGTGGAATGTTCGCGGTCTCAACCAACCTGGTAAACTACGAATAGTGGAAAACGAAATGTGTAGAAAAAACGTGGACCTACTAGGAGTAAGCGAAACACACTGGAAGGGCCAAGGGCATTTCATGTCGGATTTCGGCAGTACAGTGTATTTTTCGGGGCCAGTGGACGAGAACAGCCGAGGTGTGGCCTTTATTGTGCCAAGATCATTGGATAGGTACGTTGTGGGATACGAACCAGTGAGCGATCGAATTATAATCCTCAAAGTGAACACCATACCGTGCAAGTTAAATGTCGTGCAGGTATATGCACCCACAGCACAATCGACAGAAGAGGAAATGGAAGAGTTTTACGATACCCTGACCACGACGCTTAAAAGACTTCCAAGGTGGGAAGTTATCGTCGCTAGGGGATTTTAATGCCAAAGTTGGAGACACCACAAATGATGACCACCTCCGTCGTGTTGCTGGTAAATTTGGGATCGGAGAACGCAATGATAGGGGCGAACGCCTGTTACAGTTCTGTTTGGAGGAAAACTTCGCTATCGCCAACACCTGCTTCAAGCATCACATCCGTAGATTATACACCTGGATATCTCCTGGTGACCGGTGTAGGAATCAAATTGATTATATATTAGTAGGAACGCGGTGGCGAAGCTCAGTGACGAACACCGTAACTCTGCCCGGTGCTGATTGCGGCTCCGACCACCAGCTTCTAGTAGCGATAGTGCGATTGCGGCTGAAAAGGATACAGAAACCTAAAGTGGCTCCGAATATGCAACATATCGACGTCGATAGCTTTAGAGAAAGCTTTGATCAGAGGATGGAAGATTTTCCAAACGACATGTCAGACAGCGATAGTAAATGGAAGCATTTCAAAAGGTTGGTAGAGGAAACAGCTAAAGACAACAAACTAGCGAAGCCAGTTATGAAAAACTTCATCACATCTGAGACGGCTCAAATTATTATAGAAAGACGTGAGCTAAAAGAGAACGGCATTTGCTCAACCACGGACCAGCAGCGGTATGCAGAACTAAGCCGCCAAGTTCAACTACGTTGCCGCAAAGATTATGACAACCATATCAACGAAATATGCCTTGATCTCGAACGACACTCACAGAAAAACGAAACCAGATATCTTTTTCAAAAAGTGAAAGAATTGACTGGTACTCGGAAATCAAGAACCTGTGCCATCAAAGATAAAGACGGTCGGCTACTTACGGATGTGGCTCAAGTATTGGAACGCTGGAAAAACTACTGCGCCGAGCTTTATGACACAATCGAACCTGCTAACGTTAACATCACATGGATGGCAGATGAACCCGATATCCTTCCATCAGAAATCGAAGATGCCATTAGATGTCTTAAGTGCAAGAAATCACCGGGTAAAGATGCTATTACAGCCGAATTATTAAAAAACCTAGGTCAGCGTGGCACCAAGGCTATCCACGAAATATGCAACACCATCTGGAATACTGGAAAATGGCCAAAAGACTGGACGGAATCAGTGTTTATTCCTCTGCATAAAAAAGGCTCTTCAAATGACTGTGGGAATTACAAGACCATAGCACTAATATCACACGCTAGTAAGATCCTCCTCCATGTGATCAATCGACGTCTCAGTCACTTTCTAAGCCGACAGATACCCGAAGAGCAGGCAGGCTTTGTGAAGGGCAAGGGCACGCGGGAACAGGTGCTGAATGTCGGCCAAGTAATTGAGAAGAACAGGGAATTTAACAGCCCCTTAATACTTTGCTTTATAGACTACACTAAAGCCTTCGACTATGTATAATGGGACAAATTGTGGCAAGTACTGCTCGAGATGGGAGCCCCAACACACCTCGTAGCGTTAATTCAGAGACTGTACGCTGAGAACTGCTCTTCCATCAGGATAGGCACAGAATGCTCCAATATGTTCCGAACAAAAAAAGGTGTGAGGCAGGGTTGCATCCTTTCCCCTGCGCTTTTTGACATATATGGAGAGTATATCATTCGGAAGACCATCGAAAATTGGGAGAAGGGTTTTCGTGTCGGTGGGAGGAGACTGTCGAATCTCCGGTATGCGGACGACACCGTTCTTCCGGCAACATCCATGGAAGACCTGAATGAGCTGTTCCAAAGACTCGAGGTAGAAAGTGGCAACATAGGCCTTGCAGTGAACAGAGCCCAGACTAAAGTGATGGTAGTAGACCGTGCAGGAAAGTTAGGCAATGTGACCTGCAACATTCCTGGCATTGACATCGTAGACCGCTACATCTACCTGGGCTCGCAGATCTGTAATGATGGCAGTTGTGTCCCGGAGATAAAAAGACGCATCGGAATGGCAAAAGATGCTATGACCCGTTTAAGTAACATCTGGAAGAAACGAGGAATTGGTTTCAAAACTAAGATTAGATTGATACGAGCCCTGGTATTCCCTATCTTCCTGTATGGAGTAGAAACGTGGACAATCTTAGCCCGAGAAAGGCAAAGGATTGATGCATTCGAGATGTGGTGCTGGAGGCGAATGCTGAGAGTACCTTGGACTGCGAGACGCACCAATGCATCGATCCTCGCCCAGCTCCGAGTCCGAACTCGTTTATCCACCATTTGCCAACAACGCATTCTGTCTTATTTCGGCCACACAATGCGCAGAGGAGACGAAAATTTACAGAAGCTCATCGTGGTAGGAAACACCGAAGGCAAAAGATCGCGTGGTCGGTCACCAACAAGATGGACAGATCAAATAAAAGATTCGTCCTCGTCCAAGTTCTACTCGGTCGTAAGAAACGCTCAGGACAGAAAACGATGGAGACAGATCATTCGCTCCAGATGCAACCAGGATGCTGACCACGATCCTCAGACATGAGGGACCGACCAGAGAGAGAGAGTACCTAAATATCGATTACTGGACACCGTTTGTTATTGGTAAAAACATGCACTGCTGAACAAAGGCTAATTATTCGTAAAAGCCGCGCTTGGCAGTCGGGTTTAAAGGATGCTGCTGCCCAATGGGCCGGTGATCTAGGACGCAGCTTACAGACATCGGATATGTCCATAAATTACTGCGTCCTAGACCACTCTTGGTTCATGTAAGTACGCAACTAATAATGCCTTCGAATATTGCAATCAATAATATGTACTAATCGCATTGCTTGAACCTGAAATTCAGCTGCAAAAAAGGATAGGCAAATGATGAATTAATTACGACGTACACTTATGCAACTACCAGTAGCCGTAGTAGGCCATCGCGCTTGCTCCTAGGTATAATATATGTCAGTGCGAGCGCGACAGAATGCATTGCGTATACGTATAATAAATCCTAACATTACCAATACTTACAAACTCATGGTACGGTTACAGCAGTCTGACTACTAGAAAAGTTGCCTGTATTTCATATCAATTCGTGTATGTATTTTTTTTTCGTATGGCAGTTTGTTTTTCTAAATAAATAAAATAAAAAAAACTTTTCTAGTAGGCGAGTTGGCGAGATTAAAAATAAACATATGAGTATTGTTTAGCGTTTTGGAAAACATAGCAATACCTCATTATACATTACACAACTGGCGTGAGCGCAGATGACAGACGACAAATGTTTCCTCCACGGAGTTGTGTCATTTCTTTGAGTGCGGCTTGCGTATGAATACTAATTATTGCGAAGATGGTCTAGTCAAGGGCAAAAATATGTATATGCTTTTATTTGTGTGGAGTATAAGGTCTAAACTTGTATATACATGCCCTTGATTGTACCTACTTACGTAGAGTTCACAGGTTTTCTGTGCGCAGAGTTTTAAAAAATGTGATGAAGCTTGAAAGGAATTCGTATTCTAAAATAGAAAAATAGGATCACCTGAACGACCAGCTACTCCTTCATATAAAAAAGACCAGCAAGGAGCATGTCGGGTCATGCTCAGTATAGGGTTTAATAGTTATTCAAAAACGGCTAGGCCGATTATGTTCGAAATAGTTTTATTTTAATAAACCTATCATATTTTTGGAACCCACGGATCAAAAGTTAGGGCGGTAACACATTTTTTTATTTATGAAGCAAATAGTAAGAATGAAAAAGAACGAAAGTAACATTTAAGTATTAATTAATGGGAAAAATGTCACGACAAGATATTAGATAACAAGATCTCGAAACACTTTTTTAAAATAATCTAGTTCATGTAATTCGTACAAAGTCATTATTTAGGTAGGTACTCGTATTATTATGCAGTGGTATGCCGATGCGTACAAACCGGCTCGAGCTTAAAGTAAATAATGAAATCCAATTATTAAGTAGTAGCCTCCAATATATCGGAAAATCAAGACTTCTAATTTATTTCATAAATACTACGTTTTAGGTCTGAATACTGATTATTTGCCAAGTCCAATTGTTGTTTTAAATCTGTCCATAAGGTATGCTGTTACAATACTCACAATAATGCAGCCTATGTAGCTCTGGGCCTTAAACTTGCTTTAACCTGCTGGGAAAAATGCTCCCCTCTCTTCCTCTAATCGTCCATATCATGTACCAGTTCCATACTGATACTGATACTGATACTAGTGGCCACTCCAGCCAGCAGTTCTGCTGCAAGGACTCGGAAGAGGTGACTACGAGAGGGAGGAAGTGTTAGTGCAAAATGGCATATGGTGTTCGCATGTCCGTCCTGCCTCACCGTAAGTGGTACCGAGTCGATGGTGAATGTCAGTTTCACACCACACCGACTGAACCTCAAACACTAAAGCAATTCGGTTACTCGAGCACACCTACTTGTTTAGCACCAACGTCTGCCGCCCCACCGCAGGCATCAACAACCTGCCCGAGACACCGGAGCACCAAGTAGATAGGACGGAGTGTAGGGTTCGCAGTCGGGATAGTAGGAGTGACAGGAGGTGGAGCCGACCCGAATACAAGGCATCGTGAAGCCAGCATGAGGGAGATAGATACTATACTTGATGTGTAATATATACTAAATATGTGACTGCATTGTGCCCCCCAACCCCATCTTTCTTTCATGGTCTTCCAGTACTTTTTTTTTCTTTTTGATATATCCAGCATATCTTGAAATTGAAGCATATCATGACATGTGTATGTGAAGTAAATATAACCCTGTTCCGATCGTTTTTCCTTTTAGCTGCATAAAACCACGAGACTTTTCTTGAATGTAGTGTTGACTAACGGCCATAAGATTATTTGTTACATCTCATACATGATAAATTATTTTATCGTATTCCATTTTGATGCAAGTATTTTCAGGTGCGATGAACTATTTGCTGTCGTTGTTTGTTCCAGGCACGTGACTCTTTTCACAAGCGCGTTTGTCTGTATCTGTCCTGTATTAAAACCACAACTACTACACCACTATAACACTATTACTCACACTTAAATATATATTAAACACTTAATTTATAGCTGTCGATATAGTTCTTATCTTGTCCGAGATACATCGCTGAATCGTGAATACGACTATTATCCATAATTATGGATCCTCAGTCCACTGCTAAACCCTCGTCACAGCCATTACGGTACACTTCAATACTGTTTTTTTTTCTCTATCATCAGTAGCAACGTACGTAGAGTACAGATCTTCCCTATTTTTATTTTTCCCCCAGAGTGGGCCAGCATTCTTTCTAACACCGTCTTCCATTCTTGTTGGGGGTCTGTCGATATCTAAATATCAACCTCCTGGCTAATAATAGATTGATTACCCACATGTACACCGACGAAACATTCAATTCACTAACTCTTAGCAATAACGTTTAACCAGTATTCTATGACAAAAGACAAATTGTTGCATTATACCCCAAAAAAAAAGGGACACATTTCTAAATTTTTAGTTGACGCGTGCCGCAGGGTCCATCACTATTACAAGGAACGTTTATATTGTATTCTCACACTCACTTTAATTCACTCACTGGCCACTATAAAATTAAAAACACTAAATATTTGTATGGCACACACATATTACATTAGATTTAGACATTTTCTCAAAATTGATAAACGAATACAAAATGATTTTACCAAAATAGACATGCTTAACAGGCCTGCACGTGTACTTAAATCTTATGCAAACATCTGGTCAACAAAAGCGCAATTGTTTTGTGGATTTTTACGATATCCCCTAGGGGCTGCTTATTGCTTATAGATTTTTTTACCACTTTCTTAAAAAAGCCTTATCTCTGCCAGGCTTGTATCTAGCAAATGTCGGGCCTATTCAAAATGTTTTATGATGACAATTTAGGCCGTAGTAATTTGTTCGTAGTTATTAGAATTTCTCCGACTTTTTAGTGATTTTATGGCTTGCTGTTACCAGACATATTCACCGTTAGTGAAACGTGGGAAAATGATTGACATACCTGCGGAAATTTGTCAATGCGGTAGTACATATTTAATTTCTCAATGTGCATTTAACGGTGTGCGCTTTATTTTTATTGTTTAAGTCTCTCGCGATAGTGTAAGTAGGTACTTCATATTCATCCTTAAAATCAGCAGCACATTTTTTTTTCCACTCGGGCTGCATTTATTTGTGACACTTGCATTTATTTGGGCCTTAAGTAATTTTTGGCAAGTAATTTATACAAAGTAAAAAAATTAATTGGTTTGATCACCCCTGAATTGTATGCTTTTTTAATTATAAACTCGTTTCAGCAGTGTGTTGGCAACTGTGGGGTCCGACCGGGGAACGTTCGCACACTCACTAGACTCTGTACACGTTTTACACATAAATGTATTTACATAGTGGGACACTTCACAAGTTCACATTCGCATATAACGCGCACTTTCGTACGATTGAACACTTTCACGAAAATGATAATCCGACATAATATTAGAATAACCAAATACACAATACACATAATTATACCCACACATACATATACAGATTGATTGAACACTTTTCATGAAAATGATAATCCGACATAGTATTGAACACCTACACAATGTAAACTTACATAACAATTTACTTTAGAACTTGAAACTAAATTTTAATTTAAGTTAAAGAGGTGAGAGGAGATTTCAAGATTAGATTAGATAGGTTGAGATTGAGTTTGTCAGGTCCTGTTATGCCTTGATTTTGCAACGAAAAATCTAAATCAAAACGATCTCACCAAGTTTGCTGAGGGAGTAGGTGTTAAATGCGGCAGTATCCGCTACGCTTGCGCCTGGTCGCGCGAGACATGCGGCTGCGCACGATGTCGCGGGTTATCAAACACACTAACACGCACTTGCATACACTCACTGAGGCACGAAAATATTATACGGACGCGGCACTTTAGAATACATAGGATAACACTATTCGCGTAATTTTAAGCAGAATTTAAAGTCGGGCTCAAGGGCTTTCTCTAATATTAGCACCCAAAAATGTTGCATTCTATCATGTACCAGTTCCATACTGCTAACTTACCTACTGGGGGCCACAGGTTGGCCACCGGAGCAGAGGCAGACCAAAGAGGACATGTAGTGGAGAGAGAGTAGCTCTTTGATCTTTGTAATTTTTTTGTACACATATGATTAAGGATTATAGTTACGAATACACGGTGATCCAAAGTAAACTGTAAAATTTCTCACTAGAGCATCGCATCCCTAGAAATGCAGTTATTAATACAAGATGGATGACCGGTGCTAGATATTAACCTATTTCGAGTCTGTACTGTTTTATTAGGGTTTTTGTCATCGTTAAACAGAAGTCGTCTACGAATTTCTGCGTAATTTATAAACCAAAATGTCGACCTAGAATCTCTAATATATGTCTCGCAAAATAGTTACGCAGTTTTTACATTTTATATCAAAGTCACGAGCCGATTGACCCCATTTTGTATTATCGAGTGACAAACATACAGCCCTGATTCTGTTTTTAGCAAGTATGTACCATTTTCTTCTGTTTTTTTTTGCTTGAGTTTCAACTTCTAGGTACGTAGTACATCTAGGCGCTACTAAAATAACAAGGTAAGAGGACAAAAGAAAAGAAAAATCTGGCGTTATTACGCTTGGAGTTTTCACAAACCCTGAACTAACTCAGCCGTTTATCGCCCACTGCTGAGCATAGGCCTCTCTTCCTGTACGCACTGGTCCCGGTCCCGGTCCTGTGCTAACCTCATCTAAAAGTGACCCGCACTATCTAAAAGTGATCTACATGCCTTTAAGCTGCCTGGCAATATGTTCTGCCCAACTCCACTTTACTTTGATGCCGTCTGTATCTTGCATTTACGTGTGCGACGTCGAATCTCGGCATTCCTCACACGGTATCGTACCCGGATTCCATGCTTCATGGCTCTTTGTGTTACGCTTATTTGATGCACCCTTCATGTCTATAGTACTCAAACAAGTAAATTACACTTGAACCACCTCGTTCTTGTCCTTGAACAATGAACGGGCACTTGGCATGTCATCTTATGTTGGTGGGTGGAGTACAACTCAGGTAATGACGTCTTTCATTGGTATTGTTGTTTACCTGGTGAGTAAAAGAAACAATGAAGACATTAGTTGTTTCTTTTCTCATTACTCTACCACTAAATCCTTTGGGTTTCTCACGAGACGTTACATGAAGTTGCAGGCGTTTTTAGGCTATATAAATTTTTAGGCTATATTTATTATTCTAGTTTATAAAAAAAGCTCTGGGAATGACCATTTTGACAGTGAAACTGTAATCTTCTACCCAGCGTTATCACGGCCTTTGCCAGGGTCCGCTTTCCTGCTACATTTCCTCCACTTTACGCGATCCTGGGCATCTTCTACTGTAAGCCCATTCACACTCATGTCAGCCTTTACGACATCTAGCCATCGCTTCTTTGGTCTGCCGCGGGGTCGGGGGCCGTCAAGGGCTAGGTTAAGGCATATGTTTCCTACGTAATCAGGTGGCCTACGACAAACGTGACCAAACCACCGAAGATAGTGAAACTGTAATAAGTAGTCAAAATTCACATTATAGCTAATAGCTAATACGTTTGTGCTGTTTTATTATTTGGCCAATAATTATCATTATCATAATGGAATCCGTTGACCAGGTTATCATCCAGGTACTGATAGTGACATCAGAGGATCGGCATCCAGCGTTAATCATCGCTGCACCTCGCTGGCGAGGCGCCAAGCAAACGGTTCCGGACGCATGCCATTCCGAATGCAGGTATTTATAGGGCTCTAGAGGGTTCCATTGTGCTTGAGATTCAGGTCCCTCCTGATTAGAGACGAATTTGGGCCAATCAACTTTTACATCGACATATTTTCTGTCTCCTGCGTTACTTTTTATGAACTTACAAATGTACGTCATAATACTGTACACATATTTACAATGAAAAACCGTTGGAACATAAATTGTATCGATGTGAACTTGTGTAAGGCGTTACGCATGTACAATTTATAAGCATTTTTTCTAGCAAACTTGATGAAATTGTCACCTGCGGCCGGCCCGGCGCGATTGGCCCATTTATCTTATGACTAGGCTTAGGACTTTTCATAGCATATCGTGGTTCTAAAATCCTTGGAGCCGCTATGTGTAAAATTTTCGAAGTCAAAGTCAAAGTATATTGTAATATTAAATATAATGATTTATACCTACTGTCACATCGTTACTGAGTTCATTTTAATCGAACATAATTAATTTTAAAAATCGAACTTAATTTCATAAAAATTGCATACGAAATTAGTTATATCAGAAACCATAAAAAACTAGACAATTAGTTACAAACTAGAAAAAGTCTTATATCGGAAATAGCGATGAAAATGGCGAAAGTATCATGTTGTTTTTCTCGAAAGTTTCGAATCTTTCGTATAAATTACATGTAACTTCCGAACAAAACTGACGTTTGTCGACTTATACGACTTAAGATACCCCCGGCTAAGATCAGATGACCGCAATAACTACTGAAATAGTAGTATTTTTTGCTCACTGGCTGTATTATGCATGACGCCATTTCACCCCGCCCCTCTCGCTAGTATGCAGCAACAGCTCAGCCGCATCAGTCGTGAGCTACTAACGTTTAAAAAAAAGTGTTTTTTTCGAGAATTTTTGATGATTCCATCTTTAACAGGAAGCTATGCACCTTCTTCTTCTTACTTTAGAGTTGAAATGAGATACTAGTCCAATCATAAGCCAGTTTTTCAATAGGGTGTCTTGGAAAAAATCAAATCAAAATTGTTTATTTGTACAACATGGGTAAAGTACTTACAACATTAGTACAGGTCTTACAAAAGGCAGATACACAGTTTCTCCATATCGGGCCGAGTGGCATAGAAATTTGGTTAGCAATTGAAGCATGTGCATGCATACAACTGCTGTCAATTACTGTTATTATAATCTGAATACTCACTTAATTTATAGTAGGCTTTATTGACTAAGTGTTTAAATAATTGTTTCTTAAAATCTGACAAATTTTCTATACGCATAAAGTCATTAGGAACTTTATTATAAAGTTTTGGCGCCATGCCGAGTATACTCTTCTGTAATAGGGCAGTTTTGGAAGACATTGAATTTATTTTGCTCCTGTGACGTGTACTCCTTAAACTATGAAAAAAATAGTGCAAATTTGACTTTACGTTTACTCCTAAGCTATTCGGCTGAGTGGCATCAAGTTTATTTATATTGAAAGCTTGATTTTTTTATCACGTACATCACACATCTGCAGGTAAAAGTTAGTGATTATATATTTATGTTTTTTTTTTTGTAAGGTAACTAAATTTCGTATGCACTTTTTATGAAATCAAGTTCGATTATTAAAATTAATTACGTTCGATTTAAATTAACTCAGTAACGATGTGACAGTAGGTATAAATCATTATATTTTATATTACAATATACTTTGACTTTGACTTCGAAAACTTTACACATAGCGGCTCCAAGGATTTTAGAACCACGATATGCTATGAAAAGTCCTAAGCCTACTTATGACATTGGTTACACGCTAATTCTAACGTCAGGTCAGTCCATCAGTCCTATTGTCTGTTGACTAGGCGAATTTAAACTTTGGACTGGTGTGAGACGGATGGAAAATGACTGACCGTCTAACCGTTGGCTATGGTCACTACGGGACACCGGATAGGTCACTAATTAAAGCATCATGCTCATTCTTAATAGTTGTTTCATTTAGTGTGTTTTGTGATCCACACAGATTCTCCTTGAAATTCCTTAAAATACAGCGTGTGTATTTGATACGGGCGAATATTTTAGTGGCGATTACTATCGGACCTAGGGAACATATTTACATAAATTTATTTTAGAAATTAAGGTATTTTTTTTCATACAAAATAATAGAGCCCGCAATGTATTGCATCCACTGGTAGCCACATTACTTAAAGTAGACATAAATTATCTAAACGTCATACGAGTCTCATGTCAGTTGGCCGGCATACATTGCTGCTGGGTTGCACTTTAGAAAAATCATTACACCTAATCAACAACAAAATTTAACGAAATGGTTACCTTATACGACTCGTAGGATCAGATATTATTATAGCTGGATTAATTATTCGCCCGTATCAAATACCCACGCTGTATAAGATGTGAAATCGAATTGGAGATCAAAAATGTAAACAAATGGGATACCACCACAAAAAAATTATCACGAGAGGGGGGTAATCTAAAATCATTCAAATACTTATAAAAAATGCATATTTACCGTCACTGACGGTACGCAGAATTTTTAAATATTTTATTAAGTTTTAATACTAAACATTAAGCGAAATATATAATTTTTTTAATGATATTTTTCGCTACTTTTAATAAAATGTAAGGTGTTTAATTTATACTACTGGCAATGATAAGAAATCTTAAACATTTGGTTCGAAGTTACAACAATAACTAGTTTATTCGTAATTTAATACGGTAACTACACTAAGAACCATTTAAGAGGGTTCGCATTTATAACTATGTATGTACTTTAAAAATCAAAACAAGAGGGTGCACCAAATGACTGTTTTATGAATTTTTACTCCTAAAATTTAGCATTACAAAGTATAAAAATTTTAGTGTTTTTACCTACAAATCAATCATTTTCATATTTTAATCGAAATGGATTCGATCGTAACTAAAGGTGCGTTTAAACCAAAAGAACTTCGCTGATCTAGCGCCCGTTCTACGAAATCAACCAATCACGTTTTGTTTACCGATCGAATTTCGTAGAGTGGGAGGTTAGAACAGCGAATGCTCTTTTAGTTTAACCGCACCTTAAGATGAAGACTGAAATTCGTTCCCCGACTATCCTAAAGATTATAGTAACACGACATTCGTTTTCAAACAT
>JALPQI010009710.1:0-44708 GCA_025490895.1 Thaumatotibia leucotreta | reverse complement strand
ATATGGCAAGAAAGGGATGCAAATTTTTGCCTGACCATAGTTGGTCAAAACTTGTAGCAAAAACGTGTCATTAAGATTTTATTACACAGAACCAGGAACCAAGTTGTAATTGTTTTATCTTAAAATTAGTACATAAAATGCTTAACTTTAAGCCCATCAAAAAAGACGATAACCTAAATCTGACAATAAACCACCTTTTAAGCTTTATAAAGTACAACGTGTTTGAAAGCTATACATTTCACGTTCGTTTCCCCGCTTCATATAACCAAGACTTCAACTTTTGTACCGTACTATCGTCATTAAAAATATCGGTGCAGACATCGTTATTTTTTTTTATGTGTGAAGGTAGACAACTGAGCTCTCAGCCCACCTGACGGAAAGACGGAACTGAGGCCCATGGACATTGTGACCAAAAAATCGCCTATGCGCTGCCTACCCTGAGGACCGAGATGGATTGCCTCTATGCCAGTAATTGCACCGGTTATCTTATCCCCAAACCGGAACACAGTACTAACTATTTAGCGGCAGATTAACGGGTAAAACGGTGGTAGCTATCAGGGTGGATCCTGCACGAGGTCCTACCACCAGCAAACCACGCGCGTTTACTTTCTTACATGCGTGTTCAGATATTTTTGAGCACCCTGGCCGCTCCGAGATATCTGGCGACTGTGCAAACATAACACTTGCAAACGCGAAGCCACACAAATATAGGTTCACAGTTAATTATATCGTCCCAAATTAATTAGTCTGCTCTGCGAAGATGCATCCCCATTGTTATTCTAGGCAGGTAATAGTTTCAGTTTGAGACTATTCGAGTTGCGGGAATTCTGTATTCCAGTGTTAAGGAGGCTAGTTCCTAATTTGGTAGGTATTCTATTTTGAATTAGTATGTGGTAAACTGATATGTATCTTGAACGTGTTCAATGTAGTATCGTTTGTATCTATACTCTGATTGGTTTGGTGTTTAAAAAAGGTAAACAATCTTGCAGTGTCTTTTTATTGAAAACTACGAGTAGAAAATAAGTTTTAGCAAATATACATAATGTAACAAGGAAATACAGTGATTTACATTGTTTTTGATTCATTAAGTACCTAGTTTGGATTCTTATATGCATTTTTCAATAAAAAGATACTGCAAGATTGTTTACCTTTTTTTAAACACCAAACCAAACAGAGTATAGTATCAGTGATATGTCGGTACTTATAGAGACTCTAGATTACGAATTAAAGATTGAGCTTGTCACATATGTATTGCTTAAAATCAATCCATACGACGCAATGACATTGTGCGAGTGAGATAGTGCTATGTATAGCGTCGTCCCACTCGGACGTCGTTGTCACATGCCATGCGAATTCACGTCAATGTGCCGTCTGCAACTCTTTTTTTTTAACATGATTTGGATGCTAATCTTTTAAGCCACTTTTTCAGACGTTTAATCATAACGTTAATATGTAATATTACATACAATTATGGTAATAGGATACTTACAATAAAGGCGTTAGAGGTGAGCATGTTGGCGACCCGGCGGCTGACGTGCCACGCCGTCACCTGCAACAAAAATACGTCCAAGGTCACACCCAGATGCTTATAGGTTGTAGGTCACAAGGGCAGTCTAAGCTTTGATCTATTTATATACAGGGTGATTCTTGGGTCATGAGCAGGAGTGAACAGGGTACTAGGGATGGTCATGCTGAGCAACTTTCACTACTGTGATAACCAAAAAATCACCAAAAAAATCTCTTAACTATTAAGTATCGATTAACTCATAAATCTCATAATTAAGAGATTTTTTATGCAATTTCTCGATTGTCTCCAAAATGAAATTTGTTCAGTGTGACTGTCCCTAGTACCCTGTTCACTCCTGCTCATGACTCAAAACAAAAATCATAATGTATAGTACTTGTCGTCGCGTCCCTGATATCCACGTATTATACGGCCACATTTCAAAATCGAATTTTATGGAAGATGTAGGCCGTATTGAAGGAAAATATGGTCAATCAATCAAATTTTTATTGATAAAATACAATAATTTTACATGTCACATTGTTTACAACATAATTATTACATACATAAACACAAAATAACATTATTATCCATACTAATATTTGAGAAAAAATAATTACATTTTGGTACATTATTATTTATGAGAAACAGTTATGTCTAGTCACTTTTACTACACTAGTTCTGTCACTTTTACTACACAATTATATTTTGAATGTGGCATGTACCTATAATACGTCCAGATGCTTATAGGTTGTAGGTCACAAGGGCAGTCTAAGCTTTGATCTATTTATATACAGGGTGATTCTTGGGTCAGACTTCCTGTAGACAAACTGTCTCAACAGTTTTACAGGACTTTTGTTAATTTAGAACTATGTAGTACTCTTAATAAATACATAATAATAATAATAAGGCATACTAAGGTGGACTCAGACCGAGCTGGACGCCCTGGATCGAAGGGTCCGTACACTGCTTACCACACATCGAATGCTACACCCGCGCTCATCAGTTATGAGATTGTACATCCCGCGGAGGTGTGGGGGCCGCGGCTTCCTAAATGCCAAAAACCTCCACAACCACGAGGTGTACAATCTCAGAAACTATTTTCTTAACAATGAGTGCGGGATGCATCGTGACGTGGTGGCAGTAGACCGGAACCTCACGCCGCTCTCCTTGGCAAAAGAGAACTGGCGCAGACCTGTGGTACTAAGCACCGAGGACCGCAAGGCGGTATGGAAAAGCAAGGAGCTACACGGGCGGTTCTACAAGGCCCTCACGGGACCTGACGTGGATCTGCTCGCGTCGGTGAACTGGCTACGATTCGGGGACCTCTTCGGAGAAACCGAGGGTTTTGCCTGTGCAATTGCTGACGAGGTTATCATGACGAATAACTACCGGAAATATATCCTGAAGGACGGTACGGTCGACATTTGTCGGGCATGCCGCCGTCCCGGAGAGTCACTCAGGCATATTATTTCCGGTTGTTCTCAGATTGCTAACACCGAGTACTTGCACAGACATAACCTCGTAGCCAGTATTATACACCAGCAGCTTGCTCTTCGATACGGCCTTGTGGACGTCGAAGTGCCATACTATAAGTACACAACTGCACCAGTTCTCGAAAATGGTCGTGCCACGCTCTATTGGGATCGAACTATCATCACGGACAGGACTATTGTAGCCAATAAGCCTGATATCGTGCTGGTAGATCGATCGCAGCGCCGGGCTGTGCTCGTCGACGTCACCATCCCCCATGATGAGAATCTCGTGAAGGCCGAGAAGGACAAGTCCAGTAAGTACCTAGACTTGGCCCACGAGATAACCGCCATGTGGGATGTTGACTCGACGATCATAGTCCCGATAGTCGTTACAGCGAACGGTTTAATAGCGAAGAGTCTCGACCAACATCTTAAGAGTCTCTCGCTAGATGGCTGGATCAAGGGTCAGATGCAGAAGGCGGTAGTCCTGGACACGGCGCGGATAGTCCGTCGGTTCCTCTCTCTGCGACCTTAACCACCGGCAGCTTGGGCCCGCTCCGTTGCCGGCGGCACCCTAGGTTAGGTTTTTTATAAAGTGTTTATATTTTGTATTGTTTTTGTATGTTGTATTGTATTTTACTTTTATAGACATGTTTATAAAACACCTAGCCTAAGAGAAAAGATCAATAAAGGAGATAATAATAATAAATAGCAGGCACGCGACGTTATAGCTTTGCAGCTGGCTTATGATGGTCCCGTTTTATCTATTTATCGTGCTACGCATCACTTCGCACTTACTTGATAAAACCTGACGGCAAAACGATTAAACACCGTACCATCATAAGCCTACAGGATAGAAAAAAAGCGCGTTTACTTTCTATCCATCCCGTTCGTTATTGCGTAATATTGAGCCGGATAGCTCATGGTACGGCTACAGGACCTTTAATAAACAGTTACCGCAAAATAAGTTAAATGGAATAAAATTAGTCAAATATACGAGAAGAGGGCGCTGCACACGCTCTGCAAATTATAGACGCCATCGCACTCAAATAGATGGAGTAATTGCAAGCTGCAATTGTTGGCGAATCCACGTCGGAACGGTCTACTATTAATTCATTGCAAATGCAGATATTGCGGGGTTCTGTGGACTTCGTAAAGTATTTTTGATAGTGAAAATACGGTGTAAGTGTTTAATATTTGACGAGCTGTACGCTTGTTTGGGACCGTCATTGTGTTATACTTGATGAATGACGAAGAAGACTCACGCAAATGCTAAAGAGTGTTATTTGTCAAAGAGAAGTAAATTGAAAAAATGGGTGGTCATTATGGTCTCGTCATTTATTTTTTCTTACATTTTCTGCTTTTATTGGTAATGGCAAGTGGCAGTATATGTTTTCCGCACTTTAGATTTTCTTTCTCGTACATGCTGATCACGACTTGTTTTGGTTCCAACTTTTCCGTTAATTTAACCAATCCAAATATTTTAAAAATATTGGATTGGCAAGGCAAGTGATTTTGTTGTTTATCGACCGTCTGTTCAATCTGTTCATCAGGACGACATGAAAATTAAAACAAATTCAACCACAGATAACAATATAAAACGAAAAACGAAACTCATAATATTAAAAAAAACTACAATTTCCAGAGACAAGAAAATTATTTTTCAACGCGACAACGGCACTCGCGATCCGCACATGTGCGCTCTCACGGAACCCACGATTATGTCATTTCTCGACCGTTTATAACATTAAATTAGCTCAAGCAATTGCTAGAAATGCTGAGCAAAGATAAACCCATGCTTCGGCAAAGCTGCCGCTTCTCATATTTATAATTCAGGACCAATTTACTTGCAAAATTGAAACGAAGATAATTCTCAACTTTTTTAATGACATGTTGTGTTGGCTTAGCCCGTTATTATGTAACCCGCGTTTGAATTTCGCATTCGGTTGAAAAACATTTTTTTACTGTTTTGTTAGGGAGGAAACGTGTATTTTTATTTGAAATCCCCACAATGGTTAAATCTTTTTATTTATACGTTCTATATTTATATCTTTTTGTTGTATTTATATGTCATGTTATTCTCAAAAAAAATTAAAGTGTTTTAGTGTTATATTGTAACGACACACTGGTCCTAATCGTGTAAACTTACTATTAAGACTCGTTTGTCGTTAAAATATGAGTGTAATCGTGAAAGTTAAAATCAATATAACTTTGTGTTTTATTGTATAACTTTTCAAAACCAACTACTTAATATTTTAAAGACTCCAACTAACATCTTAAATTCAGCTTGGGCTACTTGACAGGTTGTTCTTTGACAGTTAAGTTGTATAGCAAAAAATATGAATAACAATAAAGACTCGCTTAGTCAACGAGTAAAACTCGCTGTGTTGTCGGTACAAAATAATTGATGTCAATGCTAATTCCCGGACCTAGGCTTTGTGCTAGTTTCCGTAGAATGTAATATCAGCCCCTCAATATTTAATGGCACTACATGCAGGCTATTTATGAACGCCGGCTGCACTACAACCTCGCTGTTCAAACCTGCTTTCTTCGGTAAACTTTTTAATTTTTCACGAATTTCGCTATCAAAAGCTCACAATGGAGGTTTACATCGACGTTGAATTTTTGATGAGCTTCTTTTCACGGCTAACTCAAGACGAAAAAAATGTTTGAGCTAACTTGACGTAATTTAAAATGCATTATTTTTCAAAGCTGCCTTCAAAAACCTTCCTCTCATATAATCCCGTATTGCTAAATCACTAGCTTGATTTAAACTTCCTTAAAGATTTAAGCAGCCCGACTCCAAAAGAGCCAATACGTACAACAACGGATCACAAAGCCCTCCCACCGACACTACTAAAAGATTGCATTCTCTGTGAAGAGTATAAAGCTTTTAAGACGCTGAAGGGGCCGTGATTGTACCATTGCCTGTTAGGTAAACCCTAAGAGGATCGACTTTTGTTTACCTCGGGAAGGATACACGGGCGGGACAATCGGTAAACAACTTCGCCCCTTGAAAGGATTGCTTGATGGCCAGAACTGGATAGATGGCGTAAGTAGTCGTAAATATCAAGTTCACTTAGCGAACTAGGCTTTGTGGTTCCAGAGAACGTCAAAGTTGTAAATTGTGGTTGTTTCCGAATAACTATGTATGTAATAACTTTGGAAAATGGCTTAGTACACAGACTTCCCGCGAGTGATTACTGTCAACAATAAAGGAATAATGTTGCTACGACGGAAAAAATACTTAAGCGGCGTACGCATTGAGCCAAGTTTCGTTCTGAATAAACAACAAAAGCACAAAACGACTCCAGTCACTTAATGTTCCAAAGGAGTTTTTTGTGGCGAATATTGTCGAAACTAGCAACATCATTACCGCTTCGTTTTGCATTTGTAAAAACGCCTGGACTGGGCCGGTGACATGGCAAATTGTTGAAGCGTTTTCGCACGCTCATCCCTATAATGACCGGTCAAACAACCAATGCCGGCAAAAGTTTCGACTTAACAACTTTTCCGGAATTCTCAAATACAAATACGGAGTTTGAATACCGCTCGTCAAGCCCGATACGAGCGATTTTAACAATTTGCTCGCGTTCGAAACACGAAACTGAAAATGCATTTAAGGATTAATGTCGCACTATGCGCCGTCTAGTCTTTTCCTGCGTTTTATTTGCGCGCGAACAAAACCAGACTAAAGGCCAAGCGGGAAAACAACGTGCTGCATTTCGGCATTCGCGTTAAAATCAAAAACGAGCAAAATCCGATAATGGAATCCTTCATGTCCTGAATCCTGGAGATTCGTAGGAGTTATCAGATCTGTGGCCACTGCCAGGAATAATTGTGCGATGACCGAGAAAGCTTAATTAATTAGCCTTTATGAGTGCACTAGGTATGCTGTTAATCTGTTAATAACTGGCTAAATTGTTTGCAAGCTCTGGTCGCGAGCTATTTATCATGTAATACGTGAAATGTTGCCAGTAAAAATAATTGCTTTAATACTAATGGCTTTCGGTGTTGGCTATACGTAGCGATGTAACTGGCTTGTTATATCACGACCCGAAAAGCTTTTTGATAAATTAAAAGCAAATCTTTTATAGCATTCCAAATTCAAACATTTCGCCGTTGAAAGGTTTGTGTAAAGGAAGACATTCGAGTAGTTTCCCCACGTCGCTCGATACTGCGTCCCTCGGCCTAAACACACGGAAAAGTGTTTTAAAACGCCCATTCGCGGAATGGATATGTTGGAACGAAAAAGGTTTCGAGTACAAGGGTTAATGCGTCTTGGTGGCTAGAGGGTTTAAAGCCTTGGGGGAGTTTAATTAAGGCAAGAGTAGTCTAAACACTAAAAACTACCGTTTTACAGCTAAAACACAAATTTTACGACTGCCGGGCGGGTGTTAATGCCTGGTACTGCTAATAGTGCCGAGGAAATATATTTCGGAAACAGTACTCCATAAAATCGCAGTGCAGCTTCGCAGAAGGAAGAAACCGACGCGGTTTTATATAAAGAACACCCCTTTTGTGCAGAAGCGGCATTGTAGCAGAAACAAAAGCGAAACAAAGCGTACGCATAATCGCAGTATTCCGTGACGTATCAATATCTGTTTTATCAGAGTTTTACTACGACACTCGCGGCAAATTAACCCTCCCGGAGCCGAGGTGATCCCTAATTTTCAGATACATCTCGGGAATAAATAGGGGATTAGGGGTGGGGCGTAAATAACGTCGTGTCACGCCACCGCCACCGCCGGCGGAGATAAGGAGCGAGAATTTTGCTTCGGCAAGCGTTCGGCGAGCGGCGTTCCATTTACATTTTAAACTTGGAAGATACACTTTGTTATTATTGATAAAAAGATCGAAACTAACGCGGGAAACCCCGGATCTGCTGGAATGAGAATTTTGTGGTGGGAATTAGATTGGAGGTCATATTAGTTCGCGAGCGCGCCGAGCGACGTCGACTTGGTACGACAAATATTCAAGCGCGGCGCGATGCACACGCGATGCTCTAGTAATCAAACTAGATTGGACTTAAATTATGTTAAACGGTTAGGAGGAGATTGAAGGCACTTTGTCGGAAAAATTTCCTTTTAGTTTTTTTTTATATCAGTAGTAAATAGTAAACGTGAATGGTCAACGTTTTTTACCGTAAACGTTTCTCTAACACAGTTCATGTCAATACTATCATTGCGGTTTAGGTACCAAAATATATTTACATAACTTTATTGTCTTGAAATGAAGGTCGTGTAAATATATTTTAGGCACCTAAATCGTAATGATATCTTTGATGTCGACTAGTATAGTATATATTATGTCGTAGCTCAGTTGAACAGACGAAAAAACGGTAATCATTTTCATGTCGTAAAAATTCAGATTTCTGCATTTTCTAGTGTATCAAGATTATACTCTTATACCGAGCAATTCAAATTATCGTAAAATTATTCGTATCAAAATGCTTATAACTTGGACCAATCTTTTGTTACTATATGAATTACCGCTCATTTTGTTCAAAAGCGCTTGGCTTTTAAACAACGTGCGTTTGTGCATAAGGCGCACTTGAAAAGAGCATAAACGCGAACGGAGCATAATTTTGAAAAGAGCGTAAACATGGAGCATAATCTCGAAAGGGCATAAACTCTAAAAGAGAAGTTCGTCAGTTTCAAAGCCGTCTTTTAGTAGGGTGCTATTGTTTGGGGTCGTTACTGGAATGTTCTGGAACGTTCAAGTTATGTCATCCTGTGTTAGTGGCTCGGAAGACTAGGAAGGGATGGCAAAATTAGAACGTGAAACAAGCATCTAGAGAGTAAGGGAAAATAACTTGTGAGTTATTAAGTAAATACTAACTCCTTTATTAATAAACGTCTCCTAACTAAGCAAGCCGCAAAATATTGTTTGTCCCTTACGGTCTTATAGACATATTGATAACACCGAAAGGGACCAATAATACTTAGTATAAACTAAATGGAATTCGGGAAATGAGACATATTTGCTGGTTTAATAAGTTAGGCATTTTTCCTATTGTATTGTAATTGTAGGAAAAATGCCGTAAAGCAAATCATCGATTATTTTGGTAAATTCAATATTTAAATTAAACTATACATTCTCGATGTTGGATCATTCAAAATGAGTTCCCGCATACGATGCCAATTAGGTTCTCGCCGACATGCAGAGAGGTCGTATTTTGCGGAGACCAAAGATATATGTGATACCTACACCTATTTGAAAGCCTTCTCAAGAATGTTATAAGTTATACCTATATTGGGCGCATAAATAGGAGAAAGAACCACACGTGAAATATTTGTAGCTTCGGCTTTAATAAACTTAAGTATGAAGAACCTAAACCTAATATTTCTCCACTGAACACACGAATACCTATACAGGCTATACATATGGGTATGATAATTTTGAACAAGGAACATATCCAATCTAACAATCTCAAAGCAACATGCGTAAGTTATTGAACGAAGCTTTGCACTTACGACTTTTTGGCGCACAGTGGGAACATCCAATAGCCAATCAGGAGGAAGTATATACAGTTAATTTGTTCGCGAAGTGTGCTTGTTAAACAAACTTGAACGTGAGCCGATATTGTTTCACTGCGAATGAATAACGCGCCCTAATTTGTTAGGAATACCGCGGAACTTATTAACGGTACACGTGATGAGGTTAACCTCAAAGGGTAACTTTGGCGTATCCGTAATGCTAAACCGCTAGGCTGATCGCCCATTTTGTATGAAGGAATTGGAAACGGTGGTTGGGAGTTTACTAACGCAGGTACCTAAGCAATCTGGCTAAGCCAATGTTGTCCTCCATTTCATCAATGTAGCAATTTCCGGAAATACGAAATTGATAGCCTCAGAAGGATAAAAGTCCAGTACAACTGAGTGAAATAATATTCCTTATTACCTAAAACTAAAGAGAATCTTACCTTTATTTAGAATCTGATTACATTGAAATAAATAGCGTAACAACCTTCACAACACTACTTGAAAAATCACAGCAAAAACAAGCTTAAAGTACAAATTGGAACCCTATAAGAACTCATTCATATCTCAGCGCGCCGTCAGAATACCAAACGGAAAAATCTTTGAAAATAGAATTTTCATAACTCCTTCCAACCACGGGCGACGGGAAACGAATCGCCCCGAGAAAACCCGAACCGGAGCTATTCGGGCGGAATGCGATCGGTATCTCGAAAACTGTTATCCTAGATTGGCAACAAACTGTGTTTAAGTCACTGGCTCAAGTGACTAGACAGCCCCCGCTCAGGGAGTATCAAGTGACTGGATTTGACCCGCCGACGGTCATCTCGCGACGGCTACGACCCATTCAGTTTCACTGCGAAATAGACTTCGTTAAGTTACTTTTATCGGGAGAAAAATACTCTTCGCCCAAGTAAAATATTTGAGGTAAGCTTCGAATTCAAATATTGAAACCGAAGCAAACTGTTGCGCGGCAAAATTATTTTACAAGTTCAGCTTAATATCTCGGTGCTTAGAAACTCATCTAAACAGTTTAAATATTCGTTCATCAAGACAACGAATCAAAGACAAAAGAACACTGAAACAATTGGTCTTATTATGACTCAATCTCGAAGTAATCTAAGTTCTGAAACTTCAATAGAGAATTAAGTAAACCGACCTGACGATCCAAACGTTGAACTACGCTTAAGCTCGTATTAATGTTGAAACTTTTAATTTTATTTATCACCGTTTGAGCGGTTCTAATTGTCAAAGAAGTTTCGCGAAGTTTTCGTGTAATTGTAGTCTGTCGGAGTCTTCGACTATTTGTCACCTTTTTGGAAGTCCACGAGAGTGCTCGGGGCTAAGTCCGAGAGGTCTCAAGCGTCTTGAAAGGGTCATTTCCATTTGGGAGCGTGCTGAAGTGACGCGATCTCTGAGAAAATAAACCGGATTTTAAGAAACAGCTCCACTTTTCTTGTATGGGTCGAGTGCCAAGTTCAAGTGTGTTCGTATTAACATAGCTACTCTCGCTGATATAGAAGTGAAAGCGAAAAGTGCCATAGCCATGCATTTGCATATGCAGTGTGCCAGAATGTAAAAATGTTTCAAATCGTTTTACATGTCGTAAAGTTGAACGTTAAATATAAATAGCGACATTTATTTTCTCATCTGCATGTTTATTTGTAGTTATGTTTGACCATGAATTATAATGAGGGCGAAGAAATTTCGGCATTGTTTTATGTCCTTTCATAATACTTTGTTTGAACAAGGTAAGTTTTTGTGTTTCTATTAAATCCAAGTTGTTGACTACGAGTCTGTAATGTTAGAATTTACAAGTCTGTAGGCCTAAGGACAGCCCAACTTTTTCACATCGCTGCTTTTACCCTCGTCTCGGCAAAAATAGTCTCCGGGCATATCTAAGTTTTTTAGTACCTACAACTACATGAAAATAAATGTCTGGAAAAATTCAATCTGTCGTCGCAATGAATTGTAAGCTATTTCGGAATAACTTGAATATAATTAAGTAGATAAACGCGAGCTTTTAACTTAGTGCCGTACGTATTTAAACTGATTTTAATATAGTTTTATCGGTACGTGTCGATAAATATGGAATGTCGGCTTTCACCCAAATAGGAGAGATGAGACAAATATCTTGGAAGTTGTAGGTTTTCGATTTCCGCGATAGTCTCAGTGCGTAGCCATAGCCAAGATGGCAATCGCTAATCCTCAGAATCGTAGCATAGTTTTCACTTTCTGTGCTTTTTTTATGTTTGTCTCACAAAATCGGTTGTGTATCATTCGCATCTGAACGTTACCGATTGGCATCTTGTTTACGCACTCTGAAGCGCCCATCACCTTATATTTCACATCAGTCCTAATATCGAAAGTAAGCTAAGTGTCGGGAACACAAGGAACTGAATGAACACAAGGAACACTTCGGGTCAAAAGTTGGGCGGCTAATCCATGACCCTGGCGTTATATATTAATCGGCAGTTCCCAGTTTAGGTACCCAGTCTTGGGTATTCACAAATCAGCTTACCTTGACTAGTGTAGCTTGATCCCTTGACCGTTTGTTAAACCTTCTTCAATAAGGTCACCGAAATACATCTGCAATCTTATGTTTTCTTTAAACTGTGCAATTTTATAAATAACTAAATGAAAAACAATAAAACCAAAAAACCAAAATAAACACAATATAGTTTTTTTCAACAATTTAACATTAAAGTTAACATTGAATTTGAATTTTAACAAGTTTAGTGTTCATGCTCATGTATGATCACAGTGTTGTTCTTGATGCAGCTCCGCTTAACGCCTGTGGTTGTTTTTGATTCTGCGATTCTTGTTTTTGTATTATTTTACGGTCTCTTGTTGAACAAAATCATAAAATACAGCGAATGTTACAAAATTCAGAAAATATTTTGTAAGTCCCTTGATTATAGGGCGGGCTTTTACAACCAAGATTATCACTCGTCGACAGCTAGACATAGCCTTCTTCTCTTAGAACAAAGAAGAACATATCTAGACGTTTTATTTTTATTCAAAATAATTAGAAACCTAATTGATTCAAATTTATTATTAGAAAGTATCTTTTTCAAAATTTCTCGTTTCCACTCACGTTCTAAACCTACCTTTTCCATCTCGTCCTGTGGCACAAAGTATGCTCAAAATTCTTTCTTTAGGCGTACTTGTAATATTTATAATGAGTCTTTTAACGAAATTGACATTTTCGCTCATAGTTTGTCGGGTTTCAAGAAACAAGTGCGTTACATTTTGTTTAATAGTTAAGTAAGTAACTTTAATTTTGCTAAATTTTGTGCTCAATCTGATGTCTTTATCTATTAAGTGCTTGAATTGGTACTTAATTACTATTGTAGGATTTACAACTGTTTGCATAATATTTGTATTAATATAGGAAACTTTAGGCCTGTTTTATGTTAATTTCGCATGGACAAATTTGTACATGGCTGTTTGTTTTCTAAATAAAGTAAAAAAAAAAAAAAAAGATTTGACACATTCTACTTCTCAAGCCTTTCGAACTGAGGATGTGTTAGATAAGTATTTTCTCGTCTTGTTTTTCATTGTAATTGCGGGCGATTATTTCGCTAATTGACAAGACAATTCTGTTCAGTTTTACCTACCTAACTCGGAAATCTTCAAGATTGAGAATTTTTTGATTATTTTGAGGTTTAGTTGCTTTCGGTCGTATCGTCGTGTCGTCTTTTGGCAGTGTGGTGACGGCAGTAAGAATACGTTTATAACTGTCATTGGTAATTTACCTCCTAATGCGTACTACAGGTACTAGGTATGCATATTTAATAGGAGAGGCTTTCGTCCAGCAGTTAACTGAGATAGGCGATAGTGTAGTTGCTTTCGATGATCATGTTTGAAAAGACAATTTCTAAGAACAAGGTTTATAGTTACACTGGTGTAACAACCGCAAATCTTCACATTCTTCTCGAACGCGTTCCTGTAATTGTGACAAATGCCGCCCGCCAGCCGGCGATAATGGCCGAAGAAATCTCAAAGAACCTTCGAGAGGGATCGCCGTGAAAAAGCACCCTTGGACCGGTGTTACTATGAGCTGTAGCCGTACCATGAGTTGGAAAGTAAAGAATACGTTAGGTTTTACTCGATACGTAAATCATTCTATGGCTCTCGCACTGACATGACATATTAGAGCGAGCGCGGTGGTGGCTTTACGTATCGAGTAAAACCTAACGTTAACGTACTTTCCGATACTTGCATAGTACGGCAAATGAGCTGAGTTTAGCTGTATATCGAGCGTTTTTGCCATGTTTGCCAGCGATAGAAAGTAAGGTTACTTTCTGTTCCTCTCGCTGGCAAAAGCGCGTATGAAGCGGGATGGATTTAATTTTACTAAAAAGTCGTTCGTACATTTTGTCAAGTTTGATGATTAGTATTGCTACATTTTATTTTATTTTATTCAGAATATAATGTTTATTTTTCAAACTTTTTGAGACAGTTAAAAAGGTGCATACAATTGTGGCTTTACAGGGCCTTTGCCTTCGTTTAATGGTCGTTTCGACTTATTTTTTTAAATCTGAACCGAGAGAGTAATACAAATTGTATACAATTTATTTCTCGCGGAAAAGAGATACTCATGTTTTTAGCTTTTTAATTGTTGGCAGACCATAACTTCTTGTTACTTTGACTATACTGAGATTTTTAAACGAAGTCGACTTTACCAGCAATTTTCTAGAAAATAATAACGCGTTTAATAGTGAAACTCACGCAGTCAGCTCATGGTAAGCACACGGGATCGTTTCAGCACTCGAAATCCGAGTTGAGGCATTTCGGAGAGTTACGGTCGTGCGTTCGCGTGAGGTAAATCGACGGTTGTAGAACCTTAGTTGTTATACGTTCAAGATTAGTTGACCATCGAGGTAAGACTTGAGTTGAATTGAGTGTTATGGGGCTCATAGAAGTGTCTTGATGTGACGCTATTTTTTATGAGTAAATAAATACCTGCGCCTGAGCTTCAATTTAGAGAGTCCAGTATGCTTAGCACATGATTGGCGCGACAGTATCTCGCCGCGAGATAGTCTATCCGTCCCTCTTTTGTTAATATAGCTAGTGAAGGACGGGACATCTATCTGCTTAGACAAGATGCTAATCGCTAACGCTTAATCGTCAGTTGTAAACGAAAGGCAGCTAACTGTCTTTGTCGCACTAATAAGAAAGAGTGACAGAGAGGGAAAACTACGATACGCTACCAAGCGCTAGCGATTGGCAACTTGGCTAAGCATCCAAATACAGAAATGTCTTTGTCTGGAGTAGGTATCTAACTTCGCCTAGTGTAAGTAGGCAAAGATTGGGCCTTGTTGGAGTGCTTCCTACATTGGATGTTATTACTGATATATAACGTTATGAAACAAGGTGAAACAATTAAGGACGGTATAGAATACGTTACAAAATATGCAATATTTTAAAGTAGTTGTCATACGTGCCAAACAAAGCGTTTAATTATAACGGCTGTATTTTAAAATTAAGAACTGGAGTTTTATTTTAGTTCAGGAAAATAAAACGTGAAAGTTGCTGATTTGATTATTTTGGGTCAAATATTACTAAGATTCATGAAACGAATAAAAATAAGATTTAGTTGATACAAGTACTTGATAATTCTGTCAATCTAGGTCTTTAGTAATGAAACTTACGATGAGCTAGATTTGCATCTGAGTTGATGTACAAACGTTAAACAGGATACGCAAATATGCAATATCAACGGATGCGAACGTTAAAATCGATACTTGTAAACAATTGTAGCATTTGTAAGTAAATATTACTCGGCAAATGAGCGTTTATACTCGCATATTCCCATTTCCGAGGGTAGTCGAACTTTGAAATCTTGAGCCTTGAGCTTTGTTATTTTATGGAACTATAGGTCTGTTTGTATACCTTCATCATATTATGTCAAAACTTGTATGTGACTGTTTGTTTCCTAGATAAACTAAAAAAAAAAAAAATAATAAGAAGCTAGATAAAAATATACTACTTGTCCAATATCCACAGGTGTCATATATACCTACGTCATACATAGTTATGCCGCCAACCAGTATAGCATAGTTTTCATTTTACCCAATGGTTGACTGTTAGAGAATGCCTCAAGGCATTAAGTCCGCTATTTATACGTTTTTTAATAAATAAATTATGCACCTGTATATTCCTTAGGAAACCCCATATTCTACCAAGCCTGTACGGATTTCAAAATGTTATTCCTATCGACAATAATTTGAACTAGGTTCGACTCGCTGGGTTCGTAATAATCGTAATATTATAACAGCCGGAACGAGCATGGACGATTATCGCCAAATCTGTTAATTACAAACCCAATCGCTTTTATGTCAGGTTTACAGAATAGGCCCTGAATTATGGCGAAATTGGGCGCTAATATTTCATCATAACATGCGTGATTCCAATATAGGTATAATACGAGTACAATGGATTTGTAATTTAATATTACTTTGTTATGCCGTGTGGTAACGGCAGTAAAAATACATTTGTCACCACCCCAACTCTTCCCGCGGGAGTCGTAAGAGTCGATAAGGGATTGAAGTGTCACTGACCATTCTTTGATTTGATTGAAGACGTGATGACGGGCAGCAGCGTCATCATAGTGGACACATTACTGCGATCGCCAATCCACTTGCCCAGCGTGGTGATTATGGGCATTTACCTCCTAATACGCATAGTTGATAGGAGAGGCCTACGTCCTGCAGTGGACTATCATAGGCTGATAATGATGATGATGATGCTGTGAGGAAGGTAGACAACTGAGCTCTCAGCCCACCTGATGGAAAGCAGGAACTGAGGCCCACGGATATAGTGACCAAAAATCGCCTATGCGCTGTCTACCCTGAGGACTTAGATGGATTGCCTCTATTCTATGCTAGTAATTACACCGGCTATCTTACCCCCAAACTGAAACACAGCAGTGCAAAAACTGCTATTTAGCGGCAGGTTAACGGGTAAGACGATGGTAGCTATCCGGGCGGAGCACGAGGTCCTACCACCAGGAAACCACGCGCGTAAAATAGTACATTGTGCATCAAGGAAAGTAAGTAAGGAATTACTAACGAGAGTGTTAGAAGCCCGACGACGTTAAGCGGAGGGCTTTTATGACTCGAGTTAGTATTCCGCTTACCGACCGTGATGCATACAATGTTTTTCATCACACTTGCCAACCAAAAAATAAGTTTTAAGACATAATATTATTAAATGGCGTACTGACATTTCTATTACTCCCTAGGGAATTTCACTTTTCTATTACTCCCGCTACGCGCGCAAGCAATGGCGCGCTTAGACAGCAAGTGTGATGAAAAAGTTTTTACGTGTTTGCGTATTGGTGCGAGTGAGCCGGTAGAAAGCAATCGCGCGTTAATAACGCCGCAGCAGCTCATGATACGGCTACTGGGTGCTTAGCCAAGTTCCCAATCGCTAACGCTTAATCGTCAATCGTAAACGAAAGGCAGCTAACTGTCTTGTCTGAACGAGTGACAAAGAGGGAAAACTACGATACGCTACAAAGCGTTAGCGATTGGCAACTTGGCTAAGCATCCTGATCTATTTATCCAAGGCGCAATACAATCTGAGCCAGTAAAATGAAATTCCAAACTAATGATTAGTTCCGGAGGCCCCTAGCTAATCAAATTGGTTATAATATTAATCACATTTAGATTGCCTTCAAAGGGTCGCCGTATGGTGAAGTATTCACAAATTAACCCGGTACACTTGGCCGCGAACAGCATACGAAATTACTTCCCTTAGAAATCTACCTTCAGACTATTGACAATACGTGAGCAATGCTAACAAATGTAACAATGCTTGTTCCGTTACTGAATAGCTTTAATAATATTTTCTTCGGTTATCGCGAGGATTACTCATGAAATAAAACTATGAAAACGGATAAACTCGCGTATATTAACTAATTTTAACTTCATTCCGACGTTTCGAACACTTTACAGGGTTCGTGGTCTGCGGATGACTGACAATGGAGGAAAATTTGATAGATCTACCTCCATCAAAATAAGAAAGATAAGTACAAAACTACCCACCAAAGAAAAATATACTAAACCACAGACAATAAATTTTAAGGGTGGATGTACATACTAAATTTGCTAATTAAGCTAGTTATTAATTACAAGTATTTTCAGAATGAAGACAAGAGACAAAATAAATAATCTACGCCGGTTCTATCCCTACGCCACTGCCTGAGAAGTATTTCCTTCCTTTGTATGATTGATTCCTTGATTTTTATGATGAATTAGTTAATATACGCGAGTTTATCCGTTTTCATAGTTTTATTTCATGAGCTTTAATAATATTATTTTATAATTATAAAAGAATGGTATAAGCATAAACAAAATCATTACCGTATATAAAACCACCTACGGCCTACTACCGCGAAAATCGAAATTCGTAAATTTCGAGGATTTTTCTCTGTCACTCAAACGAGTGCGACCGCGATAGAATGCATTACGTATAGAGTAAAATCTAACGTATCCTTAACTTTTCGACTAATGGTACGGCTACTGGTATTCACTAATTTAAAGATAAATAGTAGCTCCTGCGTAACCACTTTTCTCGCAGACTGTACAATCCCGATTTTAATAGGTTTACTTGCGTGCATAATAATTTATTTCTGATCTCATTACGCGTCGCGAGTGTCTGAGAAAGTGGTGACATAATTTAAAATTCAATTAGAAGTTTACGTGATATTTTAGCTAATTACATAAGTACTTGATTCCCTAAACGACAGCATACTGACAGGATTAAGATGTGTTAGATAGTATTATCAAACCGCGATTAGAATGGTATTCGAAAGTACTGTTGACACCGCAGTGTATAAGTCAATCTAGGATATATTCATAGTTATATTCATATATTTATAGTTTAAGTGCAAAGACTTACAGACAATAGATTAATTAATCACTCACTACATCTATAAACAACTCTTTTCTTGGTAAAATTTGTGTAATTTTTTATGTCAACAGTACTCTCGAATCCCTTTCTGATTCCGGTTTGATAATAACAAGTTTTGGTAAGGTTAGTTAGGGTATACATAGTGTAAACTTCTTAAAATCAAGATTTCCACTTAAAGCTTACCGCCCGATGAATGGCATTGATATCTTTTGTTAAACCTAGCCACTAGTTGCTTGCAGTAAATGAAATGCAGTAATAGTAAAAACCTTTAATATGAATTACAACATTATAGTCTATATAAGATTAAACGGTATTGTTAATGGCGTAAGACAAAAAGCTACCAGCAGACGCTGTGACAGAAGGACGACGTTTTGTCTTACCCCATTAAAAAAACCGTTTCATCTTACCCCACATTAGCTTAACTGAAGATTTAAGCATTTGAGTTTAAGATACATATGTGCGCAAAGTGACCAATATTATACAGTGTGGAAATTAAACTCAGGCCCTGGAGGAAAAATGCAGATTTGTTTCTTTTCAAAATAAAGGAATGTCTCCTTTAAGTAAAATGAGCTATCTTAAGGATTTAAAGTAGTTTTCGTCCAGGGCCTGAGTTTAATTTCCGCTCTGTATATTACACAACTCTATTACTGTTACTGTAAGATTGTTCATACATATTTTTGCACTGCCTTACTATCTGTAATGTAATGTAGGTAAAGGTTGGTTACAAAAAAAGAGTCACATCAGTACACGTCGGGCTTTCATCGCGGGTATTATCAAACCGGAATCAGAAAGGGATTGAAAAGTACTGTTGACACAACAAATGACACTTCATTTACCTAGAAAAGAGTTGTTTATAAATGCAGTGAGTGATTAATTTAATGTATTTTCTGTAAGTTTCGGCACTTAAACTAGGAATATATGAATATTACTATGAATATATCCTAGATTGACGTATACACTGTTGTGTCAACAGTACTTTCGAATCCCATTCTAATCGCGGTTTGATAATACTGCATGATGGGGATCCTTTAAAGTATCGACTTAAATTACGTGAAAAATATTTATCGAAACGGGCTACGTTTCGATAAATATTTAAATATGGAGTCTCACGTTAGTTATAATTCTAAAACTACATCATCATTTATTAATTAATTCATTCAATCATTTAGGTACCACAACCACATACTGCCAAGTGCCACTTAAGTATATACTGTGACAATCAGTCTTACCTAACAAGAATATTAGGTAGGTAAGTACTTAACCAGTAGCTATTCTATGAATAGTCTATTGTCGAACTTAATTCAAATAAATGTCACTAAGAAGGTTTATTCTAATTACAGGATTTAAAAGTTTAAGTCAGTTTTCGGCCCTTAAGATAACTTGAGAAACATGAAAGTTCAATGAACAGTTTAAATCTTCAGAATTCATCACTGTCCAATGCCGCTGAAAAATTGAATTATTCTGGATTTATTCTAACAAATTTAGTTTGGCGTAAGATTCTCTGGACTCGAAAAAGGATTTGAAGTAAAGCAATTTTATAAATGAGTCTTGCTTTGTCACTCCCCGTTCTGTTTAAATTTCAAATCAATTACTTAAGATACTTAAGTATATGACCAATCACTGTCCCAACATCTTTTGGGAAAATGCCAAATAAGTCAAAACTTACTCGTTCCAGAGTTCAAAAAGCTTCACCAAATTCTTGTGAAAACTTGAAAAGGCTTTGTTTTAGTTGACATCCATGAACGAAATACTTGTTTATATGTATTAGGTACCTAATTAAGTATTTTTGTCACTCCACTTGTCCGCTGGATGCGGGTGACGCAGGACCAGTCATTGTGGCAATCTTCGGGGGAGGCCTATGTTCAGCAGTGGACGTCTTTCGGCTGATATGATGGTGATGAAATACAAAAAAATATATAAAAAAACGAAGTACCTAGGTACACCTCTGGGTAAAGCATAGCTGAACTTCTGAAATTCTTGTCCATCCACATACTGTAAATACCTATGTTTACAAATAAACGCTTTGATTGATTGATTGATTGATTGACTTACCTACATATATTTTGTGAAAACCACCACTATATTTGTAGATATTGAATAAATAATCTTTCTTAAAATATCTTCATTTACTGACAACCAGAAGAATTGCGATGCCTACCAACTAACGACATTTATTATTTATTCTCTAAGTACATGTTCCGCCCTTATTATTAAGTCCCTGAACACATTCGCTGATAAATCCGTCGAAAATGCCAAATAAAAAGTCCGTGAAACAGTCTGAATAAATTAGGGTTACGTGTACCTACCTGAACACAAATCCTAAAACATGTAAGGCACGTATAACCTTTACTGTTTTGAACATTTTTATTTGCTGGGCGTGTTTACCGTGGAACTATTATTATGCATACCAATACAAAAAACAATTTTTTTGTGGTACATGGGTATATGGTAAAAGGCCGGTTTCACCATTTTTTTTATGTGACGAAGGTAGACAACTGAGCTCTCAGCCCACCTGATGAAAAAGCAGGAACTGAGGCCAATGGACATTGTGATATATTACACGGATATACAACCGGAGATTTGCGTTAAATCAATAGTAAATCTTTGTATAATATAGCAATCCAGTAAAAAATGTTAATGAAATATATGTTTTTTTGTGTGATTTCTGAACGAAAGCAGGTTTTTCTGTTGATTACAGCAAATCACTATATTGATGCCAACATTTGAATATTAATTAACTAGCGACCCGCCCCGGCTGCGCTCGGGTACTATACCTACATAAATTACTCTACCTATTAAAAAAAATCTCATCAAAATCAGTTGCGTAGTTTTAAAGATTTAAGCGTACAAAGGAACATAGGGACAGAAAAAGTGACTTTATTTTATACTATGTAGTGATGACTTAATAGGTATAGCCTGTTAACAGGAGAGGCCTGAGATAGGCTCCAGTGGTGTGGGATAGGCTGATGATGTAATGTGCGTTTGAAATAAGAAAGCTTATCATTATGTTTATGCTATCTTTCCCCACTTTCTCGTAAAAGTAATATTTACTCAAGATTTCGGCTGTCGGCGCCATGTTAATATAAAAGAATAAGGAAGCGTTTCCGCGCCCCGTTCTGCGGATTTTTAAGCACACTTGACACGCCTCAGGGAAATCAGCAAGCATTCCCGTTGCCGCATTTTTACCAAATTTCAAAACTGGGCTACAGAGCAGCTGTTTTGTGATATTTTAAGGTTCTACTCACGTAGGTATATTTGTTGGCAATACGGGTGTTTTAACCACTAAGCCGACAGGCTGCAACATATAGGTATTATTCCTCTGTCAAACGTAAAAACAATCGCACCAGTAGGTATCCATAGATGGCAGAAAGTAGGGACTTTCTGCCATCTATGGATACCTTAATTTACCTAATCATTACGTTTTTCTATATGCGACAAAATTTGCGGCGCTTTTCTACGCGATAATATCTCGACTAATATACATGTGTAATATGAATCTTATTTTTCATCAGCAGGACAATTTGGCCTCTTGGCTACGCTATAAAAAATATAAAACTGGCATGTTTCAAAAATTGTACATGCCTATCTAGCGAACCCGGCTGCCACGTGGCGACGGCAGTAAGACTACATTTGTAACCACCCCAATTCTTCCCATGGGTGTTGTAACAGTGGACTAAGCGAATTGAGTGTTTCATAAATTATTTATTGATGATGGGCAGCACCGTCAATATAGTGGAGACTCACTCATTGCTCACTCGGCGTGGCGATTATGCGCTTTTGTCGCGTGCCTGCTTTGCGGCCACATTTCAAAATCGATTTTTTTGGCCGTACTGCAGGAAAATATGCTATCTTTTACCACACAATTCTATTTTGAGATGCGGCCGTATCGCACGCATGCGACGAGGTAATCATAGGAGAGGCCTATGTCCAACAGTCGACTGAGGGACGGTGGTGATTTCAAGGAAACAGTTCCTCTTCTATCCATTTCCTCACTAACGCCTGCAGCTATCAGAATAGCTGCAACGTGCTGCCAGTGCAGAGGATATTAATGTTTATTGCCTGGTAATAAGGCAGCCGCACGGGACCTTGGTAAGTGCAGCACGCGTGAGCCGAAAGTTAGTGGGCTGATTATTCTAGAAATTTCTCGCGTTTAGATATAGCTGCTTTAATAATACAAGGTTCTATGTTGCACTTCTATGAATTTGAAATTTGAACACTGTCACACTGACACTTAGTTCAAATTTAATTACCCCGAAAATAAAACAGAACCGTGTAATACAGGGGTAGCGATATGCTGTCTGTGCGGTAATATACGAGTGATAACTATTTGAAGAGCGTGTTTTGTTTAAATATTATTTCCTTGTAAGGTTTCATCAATTTTATTTATCCTACTTCTATATACACGGTGCTCGCGAGCATTGCGAAAGATTTTAACTGTGCATTCTAGGCATCAAAATAAACATAAAATATTATGAGACCAAAAGTCAATTCCACCAAAAAAAAATGTTTTTTTTCTTTTTTTTAGTCTTTTTGAATACTTCTTAACATTTCCAGTACTTTTTTTATCATAACAACAATTTGTTCAAATTATTTATTTCAATTGTTTTTTTAGATACAGGTTATTTCGTCAAGTCTATTCGTATTTTTTGATTGTCAGGCAAAAGGTGTGGTAATATTACAACACATTGTGGTGGCATTGTAATCATAAAGAAGTTAAATGACGAGTTACGTCGAAAGACTTATTTCGAAAACAGGTTGATTATCTCTGAATCCAAGCCGAATCCAGGAAATTTTATATAACATTAAAGACTCTAAATGTGGTCAGGAATCCAGCATTAAAATCTTTCGGAATGCTCACGAGCACCGTGTATATTATACTACAGAAGAACACAGTAGAAGGGTTATTCTCGACAGATGTCTGCGGTCTAATTGTCATGAGTCATTAATTTCCATAAAAAAATGGAAGAGGTTGTCGTAATTACACACGGCCGTAGAGATATTATCAGAGAATAATCCAGAAGAGAAGTGAAGAGTACTCTACTCGTACTCGTACTGTATGTTGTATATTATATAAGCATGTATGATTTTAAAAGTTATAGAATCTTCATATAATAAATCATACTTGAGCTTTAAAGCTTAGTAGATACCAACATAAAATTATGTCTTAAGTTGTCTTGCCTCATAACTCTAGGGTAATATTAAACACTATTACACCCCAAAGCAACGAAACGGTTAGCTTTGTTTCAAAATTCCTTACAAAGACACCAGTTTCCACTGCACTCGAGTATATCTGTGCATGTTTACGGAGTGATTGTTCCGAGTTTTTATGGCTTGCAATTTATGCAAGTTGTTCCGTCGCAAACTATTCAGTTTACTGCAGTTGAGATGGAGAGCTACAGCTAATGCTGGTTCGTCGGCAACGAATTGCTTCTCGTGGTTATGATCGCCTGGTACTTGGGTTTGGTTACAATATGGCTGGACTGTAAAGGATTACTTGTAAGTGAACGGTCCAGGGAAAGAACATGTCTAGTCAATTCAAATTACAGAAGGAAAACCCACGTTACTTTTAACAGAATAAAGTGTGAATTTGCCCTGATTTTTTAATTAAAGCACTGGACAGTCGAAGACAAAATGAGGAGTATACAAAAACGTTCAAAAATATGCCCCAGTGCACTCTAATTCTGTGTAATAAGAACGTCGTAACATATTTATGAACGGATTCTTTCGATACTTATTTTTGCACTTGACTGGACATGTTTTTTCCGTGGACCCTTCAAGTGGTCTTACTACTATGTAGGTAAAAGTTAAGCATGTATCTATTTATACAGACATCGTCTTGAATCTAGGAGTATTCTTCATTCTACTGCGTAACGTACTGGAAGCATAGAGTAATAACACTAATAACTACCAACAAATGATACATGACAACTAGATACTATGGTGTATGGGAGGTACAATAAACCAGATACATAAAAACTCTCTTCAAATATCCAATAAGTACTGATCTTCCACGAAGCTCGCTTAGCGTTTTACAAGAGCGTGTATGCAAGAGCATTCTATTTTTCAATGCTAAAAGATAGTCGTTATAGTACATTGTGCATCAAGGGAGGTAAGGACGGAATCACTAACGAGAGTGATAGAAGCCCGACGCCGTCAGGCGGAGGGCTTTTATGACTCGAGTTAGTATTCCGCTTACCGACCGTGATACATATACTCCCTAGGGAATCTCACTTTTCTATTACTCCCGCTACGCACGCAAGCAATGGCGCGCTTAGAAAGCAAGTGTGATGAAATTTTTAACCACGATCTACTAAAGCGATTCAGTTTAGGATCTTATCTGAATCGCGATGTGTCAGTTCCATAGAATAACTGTCAAAAAATTACAAGTAGAACCTAAACTGAATCGCATTAAGAAGATCACGTTCCCTACTAATCATGTTTTGTCGATTTATTTAGACCCTGTTCAATCTCTGATATAAGAAAAATATACTATGAAACAAACCAAATTTAATCAACATCGAAATCCCCAACACGGGCAAATCCGCAAACATTTCACTAACAAGAATGCTAAAACTTTGACCCACACCTTTTTGCGAATTTGTACACCAGCAGGATTACCCTGCGGTTAGTAGGCTTGGTAATCTCAGGGTTGGCACTAAGCTTCCCATTAGACGGGTAACACCCTTAGGGCACCCCTATTTGTCATCTAGTGCTAATGCCTCACCTATAGCTTAGTTCGAGATTACGATGTATCAGTTAGCAAAGTTTCTTCGGGCTTACGAGTATGTCGAAATTTGGTAAGTTTGGTAATGCTTCTGGCATGCTATCAATTTGTTGTTTAGCGTTACTTGGTAACGTTTTGTTTTAAGATTAGTTCGATTTTGTATGTGATCGTGTAGCGTTTCCGTCGATGAAATTGTGATGTTAGGAAAATTTGGAGACACACAGAGGGAATGAAGGCAACTTTCATTTTTTTTCTGTAGTTCATCATACTTTTACGCGCCTAAACTATTAAAAAAACATCATTATTTATCCCTTCCTCTTGCAGTGGATATGAAATACGCAAAACTCATTCAAGATCTATTCTGGGTGCGCTCAATTCGATTCTTTAAAGGCATCCATTAACCCGAACCAAAAGAGGCTAAAACCGTTCTCCTAATAAAATCACCGTTGAACCATTAATTACGCTCATCAGCTTCTGTCCACGTCCGCAAAAACACGACGAATCAATTTGCTATTAGAGCATTACTTGTTTTTAGCGGCCTATATCTAAAAAAACTGTACAATTTATATACATAAATTAAATCTAACTAACCTATATCTAAGAATGGCCCTTGTGGCATTGTAAGAGCTGGCGACTTCCTCGCACAACGCATCAGTATTGCGATGCGAAGAAATGCCGCCAGCATCCTCGGTACAATGCCACAAGGGCCAATTTTTATTTGTCTATTTTAAATATTTTATGTCATATACCAAAGAAAAAATACCAAGATCACCAACGTCCGAGGTAAGAATCGAACCCACGTACTCAGCTTTCGCGGCTGATGTCTGATGTCAGTACCGCTCGGCTTGTCTATTTTCATAATTTAGAATGTGTGGGTTAATTTTCGGTTATTTCGGTTTTTTCCTACATATTTTGTTATCATTTTCCATACACTTTGTATAGCAGACGAGTAGTCTATCTTGTAGCGAGTTAGTCAGATATAATATAAATGTGTGTTATGATAAATATATAATATCATCTTTTCTATCACTAGCACCTAAATTTTTAAGTCAGCACATATTTTTACAAAGTATCATGACATGAGATTCATGATTTGTGTAAGATCTCTCTCTCTCTCTCTCTCTTTCTCTGTCCCTGGTCCCAGCTCGTTAGTTGGGGTCGGGCCTTCTTATGGTTCGGCGCCAGGACGCTTGTCCCGGGTTGTCCTGGTTGGTGACAGTTGCTTGAGGTCTCTCTGGACATTGGACCGCCACGTGACGGGAGGTCTTCCTCTTCCTCTGGGTGGATTGGGGATATCGAGCACCATGCGGACGGTGTGAGTATCTTCTCGTCGCATTACATGACCATACCATCGCAATCTGCCTTCCTTTAGCTTCTCGGTGACAGATGCGGTCTTAAACGTGCCCCGTTTGTGTAATCATTCCGGATCTTATCCAGCCGCGTGACCCCACCGGCCCACCTCAGTATTTTCATTTCATTGGGTATTTATTACAATAATTACAAATAAATTTAATTTAAAAAGCATAACTAAACTAAAACTAGATAAAATCAAAAATAAAACTAAATAAAATCTAAAATAAATCTAAAACAGGCCCCTGCGGCATAGTACCCAGGACGCTGGCAGCATTTCCTCGCTGGATTGCCAAGCTAATGCGTTGAGCGAGGAAGCTGCCAGCTCTTGGGTCTCCCGTGGCGTCTCTGAGTCTTTTCGATAGGTCTTTGAAGAGACTCAGAGCGCTAGGACCCCACGGACCAAAAGTCTCGACGCCAAAAGGAACGAAATTATATTTGGCGCCGAGACAACTGTATTTTCCCACCTTGGATTTATTTACATGCAATGATTTGTGTAAGATGTCCCAAGATAATTATTTATTTTATTAGGCTTCAACTGTTGCGCGATTGTGCATTGATTTTGTCGATGAAAGCTTGCCTTACACTGGCCACACCGAAGCAGTTGTTTCGCCAAGTGAAGGCAGCCGTGGACCCGCCTCATTGAGCCAGCACTCAACACTTTCACGGAGTTCGATTTCGCAGTTTCGCCATTGAAAATCGCGCTCTTTTGTTGTTAGGTGGCATTCGTGTTTAACAGCATTAGAGTCTGACCAGCATAACTTTGCAGAAGAAAATGCGGTAAATAAAAGTGACCTGGCAACAAATATTCTACTAATTTAAATCAAAGTTTGACAATGACATGTTAATTAATTGGTGCCATGTAAAGAAAAAATGTTTGTGCAACGTTATGTTGTTCAGACTAGCTTTTGGAACTACGAGTTTTGAGTCTTGACAGGTAGTTAGGGTCAGTAAACTGAAACACTTCATCTACCATACAAGAATTCGGTCCAGTGAAACATATACGTAGATATCATTAGAATCCTCAAGTAATATAGAGAGTCATGGGATTTGTGACGCCACTCCATAATGTTTTTTTTTGGTTGTAGGACCTAATTTCCAGACAAGTGTTAAAGCAATCTTACAGAAAATGTTGGAAGCCTCAGTGCAATAGGTATTAAATGAAAAGGATAATTACTGCGAATCTGTTTGCGAAACGTCAGGATAATAGTAAATGTATGTGTAAGCAAACAAGTTTCGATAGTGTTAAAAATATATAAAATCGCGAAAGTTTCATAAATATAATTCTTTATAAATATAGAGAGATAACATAGGTATGGTAATAACACTATAATGAAATAATTAATTTATAAAATGGATATGCCCAGAATGTGCTCTTTTTAAGGGTAAAATAATGCACAGACACTAATGATACTTTTCTGCACGCGTTCAGGACTGTATTTTCTTAGTACTTTTCTGTATATTCTAGTTGGTACTGAAAAGATTGTCTTTTTTGCATAATGCATTGTTAAATATTGTGTGATATACTAACTAAATATTCTACCTATAACTATCATCAAACCGCGATTAGAAGTAAATTTGAAAGTAATGTTGAACCAAACAGAAAGTATACTGTATAAGTCAATCTAGGATATATTAGGATTATTGTTGTGTCAACAGTACTAAACTTTCAAATTCACTTCTGATCGCGATTTGATATTAGGTACCCATTACCTCTGATATAAATAAACCCAGCTAAAACTGCAAATGCAGCAGCGGTTAGCAAGTCTTAACTGTTCTCATCTCCACTCAAAATCCAGTACGCAATCCTAATACCAGAACTTCCATACAAACTTGAATCGCTTAAATTGCGTCTTCATGGAGACAATTTAGTAAATGTATCGCGCAATCCTCAGGATTACAAGACCTTGAAGACTCGAAAAGTCCTATGTACACTGGAATAAGAGGCACTTACGTCGTTTTTGTTTGAGGCTGGAGCGGCTTTTTGTCGACATGTGGAATGTAATTATTTCCCCGCCGTGACTGCCGATGAAATGGGCTGCGATGTGTATGAAGACTTTGACATAGGAAATATTTGGAGACTAGCGTTTGTGTTGAAACCGTGCGGTGAAGACGTATACTGGAATGCTTAATGTTTAGAAATTTTATAATACAAGAGGTTATGAATTGAAATGATTGCCTTTTGCGCTGAGTGGTGCTCCATAGTGGGATAATTGACAGAACGAGATAATGATTTAACCCAGCAGTGGGATATTTTACTGATTTATACTTTCATCGTTTTCTGACATTATTTAAAAGAAACGGGACTTAATCGCGTATAAATAAATATGCTTCCAAAATTGCGTCCAACGTTTCAACCAAGGCATTGCACGCGAAGTTTGGTGAATGACTGACTTTGTTTTTCGGCAGTTTTGATTCAGTAATACGTATTGTACACTAGTACTACAAGCTATAGGTAAATACATGAGGTTACTACAGAAAAATAATTTTCAGTGGCTCTTGTTACCTAAACCTTAAGTGCGTTTAAGCAACCTTGGTGAACTTTAAAGTCAAGTTGTTTGAACAACGTGAACAATTGAAATAATCTACCTATAGTTAAAAACATTTGAGGCATTTTGTAGAGCTTATCAAAAGAAACTCAAAAACATACAATGGCCCTAAGCACAGTATTACTCCTTTTGGTAGTCGCATAATCATCATCAGCCTATGATAGTCCACTGCTGGACGTAGGCGTCTCCTATCAACTATGCGCATAGACGCATTAGGAGGTAAATGCCCATAATTGCCACGCTGGGCAAGCGGATTGGCGATCGCAGTAATGTGTCCACTATGATGACGCTGCTGCCCATCATCAATCTTTTATCAAATAATTGTCAGTCGCATAATATATGCCCTGAATTCACGTGATTTTTGACGTTAATACAATAACCATCAGCAACAAGTGGCTTATCTATCGGTAATACAATTTAGTGTGTTAGCATTGCAATCGCAGGTTTAGTCAGGTTAGTGTCCAAACACAATTAATAGCGCCGGTGCGCCATGATTACATCCTAACAGAACAGACTACACCCGCTCGACCGTCGCCGGTTACACGGGTTACGTTTGCAATGTGTATTTATGGGGGTAGGTATTAGGGTGGGTCATTTTTCAAAAATTTTCTGGATGGCACAGTTACTAAACGGTGCCATTTGATGTTTCGTCAAGATGACCCTCTAAAATTTGGCCGGAGAATAAAAAACTTGTATTACAGGCTGAGTTGGACATTATTAAAAAAATATACTAAACTAAAATGTATAAAATGAATTCCTGGATTTGACTTATCGTTCGTGGATTATCGTTAGATTTATTCGATATTCGAATACATTTTCCCTTTGTCCATCCCCGATTGCCTCTAGTATAGAACTGAATAAACATTTGAAGTAAATTAGTCCCGGATCCGACCGCAATATGCCTCAGCCCGTTTGCACCGTCAGTTGCTATCTGCTGACTCAATCAGTCCGGAGATGCAAACAGCGTATTGTTGATTATATTAATGTCTTAATAGCTCGGTTGGTCCGCGTTCACGCTTTGTGGGAGCGCTTAGATTATTAGTTTGTGTTTGGCTTGTGTTGTTTACCTCACAGCATTTGAATAGCCTATTAAATGGTAAAGGATAACGCATGAGAAAATAGGCTAATTAATTTATAAAGGTTGTCAGCCACCGTAGCCTTGTTGGCAGTTGGCAGTAACCCTGCCTACGAAGCTGGAGGTTCCGGGTTTGAATCACGGCAATTTGTGCATTTATTTATCACAAATGTTTTACCCTATTACTGCAAATACCAGCTGTCTGCACATATCAGGTTTTGGCAGAATCAATCATATATCATGATAATAAAATAAACTATCGAATAACACAATTCGTGCACTTAACTGGTATTTGGACTAATAGGACGATTTGTTCGTTAGTCGTGGCTGTTTTGGCTGTCTATGTATTTAAGTATCTATATGTATCTATTAGATACATCATCGCTTGTTACCCACGTCACAAGCCTTAATTGAGATTACCGTGGGACTAAGTCAATTTGTGTAAGATATCCCAAGATATTGATTTATTTAAAGGGAAATGTGACACGCATAAGTCAATATTAGTAATGAATTCAGAAAGATACAGCTGTATAAATTGCTTTATTCAAACGAAGTGCGTTATTATTAATACAAACAATACATATATGCATTCAAACAAGTTCATGTACTAATGTTGATTCATAACTAAAGAAATGAATGGCGTAATGAAAAAATGAATTCATTAAGCCTATCGCTGTTAAGTTTACATCAATGAAACAAAACCCATTCACAAACAAACTGCATTAGCATATTAACTGGCTTTAATTCACCGTTCCCAAAATTAACTTACAAATGATCATAATAAGCAACATAATTAAAGTTGTGCACTAAAAAGCCGACAAGCGCGGCGGGCCCCTGCACTATTACAGTGGAGTACATTATTACATGCGCGTTTTTTTCCTTATTGTATTGAGATAAGGTACAAAATGGTATACATATTTATGACTCAACTCTATTAATAACGGTATGCTTCACACGGCGCTCGCACTGCACTGGCTTAGTTTAATTAAGATGAATATTTTAAGTAACATGCGTGGTAAGGCAACAAAAATATATGTGTTGAAATAGTTGTGGTAGTTCCTTGGCTCGTACAGTATAACAATTAAATGACTCGAAAACTGGTAAAATAACGGCGATAACTGGTAGTTGATATAGGTAGAGTCATGCTGAATTATATGGTTTCTTATTACCTATTTAAACACCGTCCTACACATGGTTCAAAGCAGTAGTTCCCCTACTCGTATGTTTAAATAAACTAGTGATTCGGTAATTAAACATAAAAACTAAATTAAATTTCTTATTACATTAAATACAAAAGATGTTGAGTCCCTCTACTAAAAGGACTATTTAATGTAAATAGACAGAAAATCCTACTCTTTCCGTGCTGTGAATGACATTTGCATTTGTAAATACGAACAACATACACCTACAGGTTGCAGGATATAATTCGAAAAAAGATAACTCACGTGATCAACAGCCTAAGAGACATGTACCGCACCCGTGTACCCGTACCACGTTATCTGTGATCCCTGTGATTTATCTATGCATCCCTCTCGTACGGGTATATGGAAAGTAGCGAGCGTGCGCCAACTGTAGGGTAGTAACAGAAGCCACAGGATCCAGAACCTTCTACGTACGACATGTTCATAGGGAACGTGAAATACGTGTACGTGTCTTGGTGGACACGACTTGCTTTTGCTTTGAAGACTGAAGCATACACTTTCGATTAATTCCACAAGGTGTTGGTAGCCGTACCATGACATTGCAAGAAACGAAGGGTTTTACTTGATACGTAAAGTAGGCCGTCGCGCTCGCTCCAATATGTAAGTGCGAGCGCGATAAAATTAATTTCCTACTATCGGGTAAAACCTAACTTTCTAACTAATGTACGGCTACAACATGCATGGTTAGAGATGTGCCATTCCAGCCCCTTCTATCTATTATTTAAATAGAAAATTATACACAAAGAGATGTCCTCATTCATTTCTAACCTGAGACATCTAGCTTCGCAGGCACTCTTTGCCGACTGCAGTGTTATTCAATAAGGAAACCGCCTTGCTGTCAGCGCTGTGTCAGCGCTGCGGCAGCGTCGAGCGTAAAAATGGTATTCACTAATGTACTTTAAACGACACTAGTGCTCGGCGGCGAATGCGGCGTGAGCTGGAACTACACTGCGTCGAGAGTTTGACGTTTAATGTACGAACTTCGTATTCTCTAACGAAAAACAGCGACGAACTCGCCCACAACCTCGCTCACAGCCTCGATTTCTATTGTCAAATAAAACAGCTAGGATTTTAGACAAGGCTGTCTCGGCATAACAGAGCAAAGGCCGTGAAACGCATGGTAAGAAAGCACCCGTGTACCCCGCTCCCCGTAACTGATCCTACATCATGCATGGTTAGAGATGTGCCATTCCAGCCACTTCTATCTATTATTTAAATAGAAAATAATACACAAATAGATGTCCTCATTCATTTCTAACCTGAGACCTCTAGCTTCGCAGGCACTCTTTGCCGACTGCAGTGTTATTCAATAAGGAAACCGCCTTGCTGTCAGCGCTGTGTCAGCGCTGCGGCAGCGTCGAGCGTAAAAATGGTATTCACTAATGTACTTTAAACGACACTAGTGCTCGGCGGCGAATGCGGCGTGAGCTGGAACTACACTGTGTCAAGAGTTTGACGTTTGATGTACGAACTTCGTATTCTCTAACGAAAAACAGCGACCAACTCGCCCACAACCTCGCTCACAGCCTCGATTTCTAATGTCAAATAAAACAGCTAGGATTTTAGACAAGGCTGTCTCGGCATAACAGAGCAAAGGCCGTGAAACGCATGGTAAGGAAGCACCCGTGTACCCCGCTCCCCGTAATGAATGCAATACGCCTGCGGTGCATGCATGAATATCAATCTAAGAGATAAAATGCTAATCCCCACCATACATATTTATCCGCCTAAATTACAGAGGGAACATTATTTGTTCACCATTGTACTTGAGATAAGATCCGATAAAAGCAAAGTTTTTGCAAGGTTAGTTACGAAGCCACCCGCCGTCGGCCGTGTGGCGATGGCAGTAAGAATATATTTGTCACCACCCCAATTCCTCCTGCGGGTGTCGTAAGAGTCGACTAAGGGATTGAAGTGTCACTGACCATTATTTGGTAAAATATTGATGATGGGCGGAAGCGTCATCATAATGGACACTTACTGTGATCGCCAATCCGCTTGCCCAGCGTGGCGATTATGGGCATTTACCTCCTAATGCGTGTATACGCATTGTTAATAGGAGAGGCCTACGTCCAGAAGTGGACTGTCATAGGCTGATTATGTAGCTACGAAGAAAAAGCTATCAAATACTGAATAGCGGTGAAAAAATAATATTCTTACCATATTCTTACTTTGTATAAGGTGCCTTAGGGTAATACCGAAAGAACCTAGTGTCATTTCCGAATTATCAGGATAGACCCTACCTTTTTTGCCCCCCTAATTTGCGAATAAACTTGTATTTAAAAAGTGCTTCATTTTCAATCTACGACATTGAACGTGTTAGTGGATATTTCTTTGAACAGTTTATGTATATTGTTCGAAACTTCTATTGATTATGACTTTATCAACATGATGCACAGAAAATAATTATCATATCTACCCTTACGTAACACCATGTAATCGACATGTTAAACCCAATTGTCGACTACCTTGGAGGCTTATGACTTATGATGGTACCGCAACTAATCGTTTGTTATCTTTGCCGTTATGTTCTAACGAGTATGGAAGTGTGAAAGTGAGGCGTAGCACGACAAATGGATAAAACGAGACCATCAATAAGCCATCTGCTGTCAACTTTATTGCATTATTTGTTATTGCAAATGGCCATTATTGAGACTTTGTCGGACATTGGCACCTCAGTGATGTGATACCTCATACATCTTATTATTTAAGGTGGATGTCCCTGTGAGATTTTCATACAAATTTGTCGACATTAACTCTGTTAATTAGTAGACTTTTTGTAATTTTGAACCTTGATAGTAAGTTGTACGTATCCCGTAGATGGCGCGTATGTAAAAAAAAGTCCAAAAAGTGGTATAGTATTTCTGAATTATCAATTTGAAAATTGATACAATTTCGCTCTTTGCCTTTGTATATGTGCGTGAATAATACTATCCATGAAAACTGACATGGAGGCAGATGACAAGGTAAGCTTAACCATATCCATCACAGATGTCACTTTAAAACTGCTAGTTAAATGACCTCACTAATTAGTAATATATTCGGTCAATAGATGGATTATTAAAAGTAAGCGTAATTCATAAAATAGGTATGTTGTTATTGTTTTTATTTTATCAAATAAAATATCCGGTAAAATTTTATCTCTCGATTCGCCAGGTCGGATCTCAAAATACAATATATCGGTCAGTATTTTTTATGAATTACAGCCAGTAGGTAGTTAGGTAGCTACTTTTGTATCTAACTATGATGCTCACTTTAATTCTCATTTAGGGTAACTTGTACAACAGTTTGGAAGAAAGGAGCACATTAATATGATAGGTACTAATTAGTATCTGAGAGGTAATAAATAAAATAAGTGGCTATAAATTAATAATAATAATAAACAAATAAATATATCGGGACATCTTAAGCTTAAATTAAGGCTTGTGTTGTGGGTAATAAGAAATAAGCGATGATACATATCATGTAACTACATACAGATACTTAAACACATAGATAGCCACGATCAAGGAACAAATATTTGTGATAAAAAAAATACACAAAATAATGCTTTCACTGGGATTCGAACCCGGAACCTCCAGCTTCATAGATAGGGTCACAACTAACTCGGCTACTTTAATTTAAATGGACGCGTAAAATACTTTTTGGTAAGTGGTCATACAATATTTTGTTCATTTGTCACAGCAAAGTCAATGTCATCTATGAGTCAACATTTTGCAATTTTGTTCCACAAGTCAAGGCAAAAGTGTTTGTTTCGATAAAATCGATATCATAAACATGCCCACAACGATGGGCAGAACGAATAAAAATGAGTACCGAAAACACCGTTGTTCTGGGGGGAAAAGAAAAAGCGTCGAGTAGAAGCGGGGTTACTCCTTCACCATGGCACCACATAGTAAGTATCTCGCCGTAGCGAAAATTTAAAATTTGAAGCGTAATAGTTAAAACACCTATTTAATAAGTACAACTAACCTAACGGAATACCCGAGCCGCATTTAAAGTAGTTAGAACATTTTTTCTTCTATATTTATGACACTCTCACATTTTACATTTGCCAGCTAATCTTTGTCGAATTCAAATGATTCTGTAGTAGATATACATATTATTACCTTTATTCTATTGCCAATTGCGACACGAACTTTGTCAGTTATTATTAATTTCAATAAAAAGAAACAGATAGGGAGGTATAATAAATTAAATTCACCAATGTGACTATTTCAGGAGGATAGCAGCTTGGCGGGATATTAAGACTATTTAAGACCGACCAAACTCACGAGCCTGAAACATCAGATTCCACCAATCAAACCCCAATTATTTGTGCAACTAATGCTCAGTGAGTGTTTACTACTTTTAGAGTTGTATAATTCATTATGGAATTCATATCATATGAACCTAATGTCGTCGTATTAGAGACTAACTGTAGCTTAAATAACTATGTCTAAGGTGCATTCATCCTTACTTGTCTTATCATGTAAACAAACATTTTCTGAAAACATTATCACACTTTTCTCTGCAATTACACAATAATCATCACGTCAAATGTGGTTGCATACTTAAAAAACCTCGCAAAGTATTATAATCACTCAAAAGATCACTGAAAAATATCATTTCTCTAAAGATTTTCGTCAATAAACGCTTTTACGCTCGGATAACTTTAAAAACTCCCGACATTGATGTGACATTGCGATGTCTAGATTGTCTATGTACTGTAATGTTGGCATGACAATATATCGATATTAATACTTCAAGTACAACTTGGGAAAAATGCAATTAAAATAAATTGCAGTAATTAACCAAAATTGTTGTAGTTGATTTCAATATTTATTTTATTCAAAGACAGGCTGTGCTTAGTTGTCTATTGAATATTGAATAAAATCTTCACGTCATTCGTTTCGCTACTTCGCTTCATGTTGTTGGTTACGGGTGCTCTTCATATGATTTTTCTCATGGCTCTAGTGGCGCCTTCGTTGGAGTGACAGAGAAAAATCCTCGAAATTTACGAAATTCGAAGTTCGCGGTAGGGCCCCTGGCTTGCCTACGGATTTCTGTTACCGATATCTTTTTATTTTATCGATTTATTTTCTACCCTTTCTTTACAATAAAAAAAATAAATATGTGAGTAACCATAGTTTTTGATATAATATTGTACTAATTAATTATTTTCCTGACAGACGATGCAAATCGATAATCCTCTATTTACGTAAGCAGTGAAATTAAGCTGACATTTCATTATATCGACATTTCTAATCACTAGTGATTGTCTTTTGATCATCGTTGACGTTTTGTTTATTTCACTTGGTCTGTGGTTTGTTTACATGATAAGACAAGTAAAGATGAATAGACCTTAGGTACACATATATTGCAGGACAGCGAAAGTATTCAGTATGTTATAGGTGTGTAACTTGTCAATCTATAATATGTAATAGATAACAATACCCATATACTTTTCACTTGACATATTCCAACAGTCTTTACTGTCATTAGACTTACAAAGCAATACTAAAGTTTTAGCTAAACCACTAATTGGAGTTCGAGGCCAAAGAATCTACGAAAATATTGCCACAGCAATGAAATGTTCATACAATAGTAAATCCTTATTTTCTAAAAACAGACGTTGAGATATCTTATTTATTGGTAATTTTAATTCTTTAATTTATAGAAACAATATTATTTACTTATTTTCACGTAAATATAAGATATTTTAATAAAAACGGAATTATCCGCAATTATTAGTAACAAAGTTGGTATTGCGCTGGTATCACCTCATGTGTTAATAACATTTGGTACAGCAATTTAACTACACATAAATTAAAACCCTATTTCTGCATACGTTTAGAAAATTGCAGAATAATACATTGTAGCGTGCTTTATGTTCTGTTCACATTTCGTATTCGTAAAATTCCTTTGACCTACAAATTTCTTTGGCAGTGCTATAGTTCTCCATTTAAATTATCATAGAGATCTAACGTTTTGTTTTCTTCTGTAGGTTGTTAACAAGGTGACCCACTTGGTTCAGCCATGTTTAGCTTCGCTATACACCCCATCATCAAAAAATTAAATTCCAAATGAAATATACTGGGTGAAATCTTATAAATACTGTCTTAATAAATATGACACGCTGTCGTTTGTGTTCACTGGTAATTTTAAATTATTTACAAGAAAATGTTGTCATATCAATGTTAGTTAAGAGAAAAGAAAAGTTTATAGGTATTTACGTGTTTTTAAGAAAATCCTAGTTGGGACTACCATATTAAACAGAAACGCGTAAAAACATTACAGAGGTAAATAATAACTTGGTTCAGCCATGTTTAGCTTCGCTATACACCCCACCATCAAAAAATTAAATTTCAAATGAAATATACTGGGTGAAATGTTATACGAGTATGTACTGTCTTAATCAATATGGCACGCTGTCGTTTGTGTTCACTGGTAATTTTAAGTTCTTTACAAGAAAATGTTGTCATATCAATGTTAGTTAAGAGAAAAGAAAAGTTTTTAGGTATTTACGTGTTTTTAAGAAAATCCTAGTTGTGACAGCCACATTAAACAGAAACGCGTAAAAACACTACAGTGGTATATAATGTTTTTATTAGGAATTATTTTAAATAAATTAATTAAATAACAAAAAGGTTGAGGAAACCTGAAAACTTTACTTGACAATGACATAAGAGACTTTGACAGATTTGACAATAACGCATCTGTCGTAGTTTCGTTGGCCTCGAACTCCAATTACTGGTATACGTATGTAATATTTTCAAATAATTTCATTCAAACTGTCCACTCAAAGACATTACCTTTTCAAATCAACCAATCACCATGTGAGACGGCGCTGCGCGCTGCATACTGTCGGCAACCTCTCAAAATGAGCGTCTCAGACCGAGCAGAGTCACAGTTAAAATTATCGTGTTATTGTGTACCTATGAATAATTAGTATATTTTAATTTCTCGCAATTAAAATAAAAAGTAAAGTAGCTCTGGTTTAGAAACCATATTACTGGAACAATTTGAAAACAAACGATGAAAAAAAAACTCGCGGTAATATTATGGCTTGTTTTAGGCTGTTATCAAACAATATATTTATTATACTAATATCATGGGGCATTCCTCCACAAGTCGACTTACCTAGCGTCAAGTCCCCGCCTCCTATATTATTGTGATATGAGCTAGCTTTATTGACTGCGTAACTTACTTTTCCTAACTAGTGCGGAGAAGTAAACTTTGCGCACGCTTCTCGTACGTTAATTTCTCTTTTTAAGGCACTTGTTATGAGAAAAGTCGTTCGATACACGTGTAAAAACTTCTTTTTAACTCGGGTGATTGACTTTCATCCTCGTGGAAAAAAAATTTTTTTTTGCACTTGCGTCGAAATGCAACTACTACTACTACTACTATTCTTTCCCTCTTGCTCGCACCAGTCGCGCCAATATGCGTGTGCGACAAGGATGACTGGAAAATAACTTGTACAAACATTAAGTTTAATCACGTTTCTGTAATATTATTATGAAGGCTATTCTTCTGTTTCTACCTATCGTTATCCCGGCTTTTGCCAGGGTCCGTACCTACCTTTCCTCCTCTTTGCGCGATCCTGGGCATCTTCATACTTCACTGTCTGTCCATCTGTCTGTCTATCACCAATATGTATCTAATGGATAATTAGTTGAAATTTTCTCAGATGATGTACAATCAGCAGCAGATATTGCTAAGCGGGCAGAGTTTTCAAAATAAACTATGCACGACTATTAGAGTGTGTTAAGATCATTGTGAACACCCTACTCGTTAAGCAATATCTGCTGCTGATTGTACCTACCTAAAATATTGCCGATATAACAAGAAACACTAAAAATAATTAAATATTTATATAGCTGTGTTTTGTCGTGTTTCGAATAATAACAACATAATTTAAAAAAAAATATTTCTTTATTATTGGACGATTAGTATATGAACAAATAAATATATTTAGCATGTGACCATCTTACACATATCAACCTAGTCCCACAATAAACTCAATCAAGGCTTGTGTGAGAACTAAACTACAAAATATGTAATATATAGAATAGATACATACAAATACTTAAATACATATTGAATAGTTGGAGTCCTAATTTTATTAATCTGTACGTTACGTAGGTATGAACATGGCATTTTGATTTTAGATTAGGCAATCTCTTATGGACCTATAATGATAATCTATCAGGTTTTATACTTGCAGACTATTTTATTCAAATAATTTTAAGTTTTATAGTCTACCTAAAACCTTCTCTTCTTAAATCACTCTATCTATATCTATAGAAATCCGTTGCGTAGGTGTAAAGATTGAAGCATACAATAGGGATATAGGGACAAGAGAATGCGACTTTGTTTTATATTATGTAGTGATTTGGAAGATTATAACCCCTTTATTCATAACCGTCTCCTAATTTAGCAAACTGTTTTTGGGGTTCCGTTGCCAAAATTGCAAAAAACGAAAACCTTATATTCGTCAAGTCATGTCCGTCTCTGTCCGTGTGTGTCTGTCTGTCACATCCAATTTACTCGGAAACAATAAATGGAATACTCGGAAGTAATGATATTGGGTGAGGATTGTGTTGTATGAACCGCCAATGATATATAAGTAAAGATACGTTATACTCTAACAAAATGAGCGAAATAAATACTTCACACCATACTTCTACAATTTATTGATAGTTGACACTTTTCTTCCTACAATTTATTGATAGTTGACAAACACTTATCTTCATAATTCATAATGCGTAAAAGAGATGGTAAAATACATATACTCGTATTTAATAAACGAAAAAGAGACAAGATGTATCTCTTATAGTTTTTGAGATAGGTTGTTTTAACTGTATTTTTTATGATAAATTGATAGTGGTACGGAGTCCGACTCGCACTTGGTGCGTTTTTTAATTCATAATACATACATAATTATTATATACGTATAAAAATCAACTACAGGAAACAACGTATCACTTCCTAGTAAGTTTGTGTGTCTGTTGGTCCATACGGAAGAAAACGTTGATTTAAACTGAATACCTAAATTCTCAAATTTGAAGTCTTCATGACCTAAAAACTAAATAAACCTCCACGTTAATGAAATCAGAAGATCTGTTTGTCTGTTCGTCTCTGTGCCTGTTCATAGCCTGGCTGAAAGTTATAGTTTGCCTGTCGATTTGACTGCCCACCTGTTTTTCTTTGTTTGAATGCATGATTTTTGTACATGTGACCGTTTCAATTCGTAACAGATCCCTGTAAAATACACTGAGCAAATTTGATAGTCACCTACTTACCTATGTGTAAACATAATTATTGATAGGCAAGGTTTTGTATATTTATTTGAAAATGTACTTTCTGCAAATAGGTAGGTAGTTAAAATATTTTTTGTGCTGTCCACATGGCGTGTTAAGAAATTAAAACTTGTTTGAACCCATTGAACTTAAAGATCTAGAGTATTTCCGCTGGGAAACAATTCTTATTATAATAAGCGAACTCTGATTCAGAAAATATTATTTTGCATCCGTCTGAATTTCACAACTGATTCTTGTAAAATGGTATGTAATGAGTATAAGTTGAGTGGCCGTGTGGTGACGGCAATAGAAATACATTTGTTACCACCCCAACTCTTCCCTTGGGTGCCCTAATAGTCAAATAAGGGATTCGAAGTGTCACTGACCATTATTTATTGAATATTGGATGATGGGCAACAGCTTGCCCTGCGTAGCGATTATGGGTATTTACTTCCTAATGCGTCCGTATGCTTAGGTACCTAATACGAGAGGCCTTTGTCCAGCAGTGGACTAATTATAGACTGATGATGTGATCTGAGTTTAAGTTACCGTACGAGCCCAACACTTGCCCCATTCTTGATGGTGGATGTGATAAATAAAATCACTGATCTATGGTTATGATATAATTTACTGTAAACTAACGCATGAAGAGTATCAGCTACGGATGTATAAACGTTAACGAATAAAATAATTAAAATAAGTGTATTAAGTCAGCGTGATCGTGGGTACAGCAATTATATTTAATGCTGTCGGGGGGATGTGCAGTGCTTGCAATGTACAGTTACTATAACTTTTCTTATGACATACATAAAGAATTACCACATGACTTGATGCCCACCTGACGGTGTGTTTATTTTGTAAAGTTTCAAAATCATTGTTTGTATGTCTGTCTGTCTCTCTGTCTGTTTAGGGCTCCCTCTACATGGCATTTTTTTTTCGAAACGCTTATGTTAGAAGAGACTTGGCATAATCAATTTTTGTAAACAATATTTAGAATATTACTTTGCCAGAAACTATTTTGGCATATTATTATTTAGGTCATGTGTTATTTCGCAGAAATTGGATGTCCATATTTTTGGCATAGGTACATAATTATACACGGTGTTACGCGAGCACTGCCAAAGGTTTTAACTATGCATTCTAGACATCAAAATAAACACAAAATATTATGAGACCTTATGTCAATTCCACCAAAAAAAAAATATTTTTCTTTTTTTTTAGGCCGATTTGAATACTTTTTAACATTTCCAGTACTTTTTATCACAACAACAATTTGTTTAAATTATTTATTTCAATTGTGTTTTTAGGTACAGGTTATTTCGTCAAGTCTATTCGTATTTTTTGATTGTCAGGCAAAAGGTGTGGTAATATTAGAACACATTGTGGTAGCATTGTAATTCAAAAGAAGTTAAATGACGAGTTACGTCGAAAAACTTATTTCGAAAAAAGGTTGATTATCTCTGAAACCAAGCCGAATCCAGGAAATTTTATATAACATTAAAGACTCTAAATATGGTCAGGAACCCAGCATTAAAATCTTTCGGAATGCTGACGTAACACCGTGTATACAACTCTCCGAAACGTACTTCACATACATATATTTTACGTTAGGCAGAAATGCATTATCTATTATGGTAGATTGGGTTTGGTACATATACTTATTATAACGATATGTAATAAGACAATGTTCAGAAAAAGATGAGGTGATTGGTTGGTTAGGTTAGAACAACGATCTTGACTACCGTTCATTATTGCTGTGGCAAACTGGGTAAGGTTAGACTAGAACAATTGCGATCTCATTAGGAACTCACTGCTACGACAAAGTGGGTTAGGTTAGAACTGCCATCTCATTATTAAGTCACTGCTATATCAAAGTACGTTAGGTTACGTTAGAACTGGGTAGGACAAAGTGGGTTAGGTTAGGTTAGAACTGCCATCTCATTAGTAAGTCACTACTATATCAAAGTACGTTAGGTTATGTTAGAACTGCCATCTCATTAGTAAGTCACTACTGTATCAAAGTACGTTAGGTTAGGTTAGAACTGGGTAGGACAAAGTGGGTTAGGTAAGGCATCGGTCTCACCGCGAGCTACTAAGCTATGAACTATCGGCTACAAACACGAACAAAAGATACGCACTCCCGTGTAAATATAAAATATTTTAAAATAAAAATAAAACCGCCTTCAAAAATTCGCCCAAACTAAAAGTCAAAAATATTTTTAGTTCCTACTTCTTAGGATTTCCTACACAAACCTTTAAACCTTTTACCTTATTCATTGAAATAAAATATTATGGCTAGGTACGCTACAGATTTCTTAGAAGTCGGTGCCAAGCCAATTTTTTGCTTTTTAGTAGTGTAAAATCGTTATTTAGTATGCTCTAAATACTTATAATTAGAATGTACTGCACTGTAATAGGCCAGAAAACCTGAACTGGATACCTTAAATATTCAGAGAATTATCCCATTATGAAGGAGATATACATTGTATCATCAGCAAGTATGAATAATTTCAAAGATTATAGGTAACAGCCTTAGCATGCCTATATTATTTAAAGAATCACTTACCGCTAACCAACATGTCATAACTACTAAGCAAACACTTAAATAGATCTCGAAAATGTATGACAGTTGTTATATTCAAAGAATTATTCCATTATCAAGGAGATATACATTGTATCATCAGCAAGTATGAATAATTTCAAAGATTATAGGTAACAGCCTTAGCATGCCTATATTATTTAAAGAATCACTTACCGCTAACCAACATGTCATAACTATTAAGCAAACACTTAAATAGATATATTCAAAGAATTATCCTCCAACTCCTAATAGTTAAGGAGTTATACCTTTCGTCATCAGCTCACCAACATGAGACTATGACCACCTAAATGCAAATACTCAAATAGCTTCCAAAATACATGAACTGTGTTATATTTAAAGAATTATCCCCCAACTCCTAATTTCTAAGGAGTTGTACCTTTCATCATCAGCTCACCGACATGAAAGGATGACCACCTAAACGCAAATACTCGAATAGCTTCCAAAATACATGAAATATGTTATATTTAAGGAATTGTTTCCCAACTCCTAATCTCTAAGGAGTTGTACCTTTCATCATCAGCTCACCAACATGAAAGGATGACCACCTAAAGGCAAATACTCAAATAGCTTCCAAAATACACGAAATATGTTATACTTAAAGAATTATCCCCCAACTCCTAATTGCTAAGGAGTTGTACCTTCCATCATCAGATCACCAACGTAAAAGTTCATGACTACACGCAAATATTTGAATAGTCTTCGAAAATAAATGAAAAATGTCATGTGTGCCTACAACATTTGAAGAGTTCCCTCGATTTCTCCAGGATCCCATCATCAGATCTGGATTCGGTGACAATGCGACCAACTAGAAGGTATACCCATTCAAACGAAAAAAGAATTTTTCAAATCGGTCCACGCGTCTTTGAGTAATCGGGGAACATACATTAAAAAAAAAAAAGATTTCGACGAATTGTAAACCTCCTCCTTTTTGAAGTCGGTTAAAAAGAGAGTGTATCTTTTATTTACACGGGAGTGCGTATCTTTTGTTCGTGTTTTTTAACCGATAGCTCGCGGTGAGACCAGTGCCTTAGGTTAGAACTGCCACCTTATTAGTAAGTCACTACTATAAGTACTATATCAATGTAAGTACGTTAGGTTAGGTTACAATTGCGACCTTATCAGCAATTGACTGTTATGACAAAGTGGTTTAGGTTAGGATACAACTGCGACCTCAGCAAGTCAGCAGTAATTCACTGCTATGGCAAAGTGGCTTCGGTTAGGTTAGGTTTAGAATTGCGACCTTGTTAGATTAAATTATGCTCAATTAGTAAGTCTACAGTAGAGTAAATTGTATTTCCATTTCAACAATTATAAAGAAAAAGAAATGTATTTTCCTTTACTGTCATGGCAAAAAAACTCGACAAGAAAACGTTATGCATATCTTGCACGGGAAAGAGAGGGCTGGGAGATACTCCAACGACAAGTGAATAACTCTGTGATGATGATGATGAAGGTGACCGTCTGTTCATTATAAGAAAAAGATTTGGGAGTTCAACCCACAGTCCCTTATATTCCAGTATGTGTGTCTATTTGTCCGTCCGT